>PVLC010012006.1:0-45540 GCA_004027655.1 Graphiurus murinus
GAGGAGGAGGAGGAGGAGGAAGTTATACCTAGAAAAGCGGAAATAAAACAAAAGGTTGACCAGAAAAGATTCATTCTTGCCCAGAGCTGGTGTCAGGCCTTCTATGAGAAGAGTTCATCCCTGAAAAGTCCTCGGGCCCCAGGAGCCTAGCCGGGGTGCTATCTAGGAATAAGGGCTTTAACCAGTCAGAAAAACTTAATCACAACACCAGGCTTGCTCTCTGCTATCTAATCACCATCCAACCTCCACTTGACTCACTGAGCAATTTGAACCTCAGTGTTCTGAAAAGATGAGGGATCATATTCAGCTGTGCATGGATAAAAAGGTAAACTGAGGCATGGCAGTCTGTTAGAGTTTATTTACGCAGATGACATTCCCTGAGCTGGGCAGCTCTGACCCAGAAATGGTTCACGGACACTGTGTGGCCAGAATATCCATGGAAGGATCATAGAGGGGGTCTTTACAGGGGAGTGAAGCAAAGGGAATGTTTGATTGGTTCCAATTACACAGTCATTCTATTTCTTCTATCCCACCAGATAATCCCCAGTTATATAATTATAAATGTTCTGGCTACTTCTGCCTGGGATTAAATTCTGTTTTTCTTTCATGTAGGCATTTCTAAGAAATAGTTTGGGGGCTGAGGATATAGCTTTGTGGTAGAGCAGGTACTTAGCATGCATAAGGCCCTGGGTTCCATCTCCAGCACCAAAAACAGATGTTAATTAATTAATTAATTAATAATTAGTTGAATCCCCAATGCCAGAAAGAAAGAAAGAAAGAAAGAAAGAAAGAAAGAAAGAAAGAAAGAAAGAAAGAGGAAGGTAGCAGGCAAATCAAGCAAGTAAACTAGGTCACTTATGAAATCTAACTAGTTATTTCTGCTCAGAGATTCTTCAGACCCAGTCTCCATTTTCCTTCAATAATTCCCACTATTTGATCATCATCTCAGCTTGCTAAGAATGCACTCAAACAATACCACATCTCTCCTGGCTACCACCACTGACGCAGTCACTGGAATGAAGTTATGTCGACTTTATGATCAGCAGCTGGTGATGATGTCATCACCCACAGGTGCGTTGGGATCATGCACATGGTCACTATTATCCAAATTTGCATAGTACAGTAGGCTTGAGTGAGAGGGTTCCTGAGTTCTCCAAACTGTCTTGTCCTCATGGCAATCATTTCATGAGTGAGTAGCACTGGAAAGTATTTAAACCCTTTGAAAGAATACAAAGACTTTAAGAAGAATAATGGCCAAAGACTGAAAAACCCAACAAACCAGAAAATCCCAGAAGCCAAGATTTAACCAACTAAACATATCAATGAAGGATGCAGCACCTTTCTGATGAAAGATTTGTATTAGCTTCCTAAGATTCTTTAAATTGTGAGCAATGATTTCTCTTTTTCTTTTTTCCTTTTCTTTCTTTCTTTCTTTCTTTCTTTCTTTCTTTTTTTTTTTTTTTTGTGTGTGTGTGTGTGTGTGGCACTGAGGATTTAACCCAGGGGTGTTCTACCTCCAAGCTGCACCCCCAGCCCTATTTTATTTTTTTTATTTTGAAACAGGGTCTTGCTAGGTTGATGATAGTCTCACTACTTGCTGAGACTGTCTTCGAACCGAACCTGTGATTCTTTTCAGTCTCTCAATTATTAGGCTTACAGATGTGCACCGCCACAGGTGACATGAGCAAAGATTTCTAACTTATTAACATAGAAATAACATTTTTTGTAAGTAAGAGCATAAACTAGCTGGAGAGGTATCTCAGTGGCAGAACATTTGCCTAGTATGTGCAAAACTCTGGGTTCATCTGTAGCACATGGAGGGGAAGCAGGGCAGCTAGGTGCAATGGTGTATACCTGTAATTCCAGTACTAACGCTGAGACAGGAGGATTGCAGGGTCAAGGCCAGTCTCAGCAACTTAGAGAGCCCCTGTTTCAAAATAAAAACAAATAAATAAAATAGAGCTTGAGGTATAGCTCAGAGGCAGAATACCCCTTGGATTCATCCTCCAGTATAAGAAAGGAAAAAAAAAAAAGAGGAAGAGGGAGAGAAGAAATACATATTCTTACCCAATCTAATAATAAGATCTTAAAATTATCAGGGAACTGGTGAGGAGGTTCAGTGTTGGAGCGTTTGCCTAGCATGTGTGAGGCCCTGATTTGATCTCAGAGCCCCAAACATAAAAGCATAAAATAATTGTCACATATTTGCCACTTGCCAAAATGCTGTGAGAGACGAAGCAGTGCTTGGCAGAACACTTTGAGGGACAGAGTTGCTACCTGTCAGCCTGTCGCCACTGAATTCATCTTGGAGAGGTCACTGATCTCATAAGCGTCACAGTCCCAGGCTGTCTTGGGCACTCTCTTTGGCTTCTCAGCAACCTAACCAGCAACCTACACTTCTCTTTAAAACATTATGTTTTGCTAGACGTAGTGGCACATGCCTATAATCCCAGTACTTGGGCGGTTGAGACAGGAGAATGTAGGTTCATGGCCAGCCTCGTTTACTTAGTGAGGCACTCTGCAACTTAGTGAGACCCTTTTTCCAAAAAAGGAATAAAAAATAGAGCTGGGGGTGTAGCTCAGAGGTAGAAAGCCCCTGGGTTCAATCCCCAGTACCTCACACACAAAAATAAATAAAATAAAACATTAGTTTTATGAGTGAGATAACGAGGCAATCCATGTAAATATAAGATATATTAAAAAGAGAAAGACCAGAAAAGGAAAGAGAGAGAGACAGAGAGAGAGAGAGAGAGACAGAGAGAGAGACAGAGAGAGAGACAGAGAGAGAGACAGAGAGAGAGACAGAGAGAGATCAGACATTTCAGAGCATTTGGGGGAAAAACATTTATAAATATTTGAAAATACAAGTGAAAGTAATTGAAAAAAGAATGGTGTACTATTTAGTTCTATAGCTTATCACATTTACGTATCAGTAATAATGTAAATGTTGGTTAATGGTTTGAGAATGGACAATTGGTAGTGGGGCACGGTATGAGAACTAAACTCCATCCACCAAAGCACAGGGAACTGGATGCCTGGAGAAAAAGCCATTGTAGTAGCATGATAACTATGAACAAACTGCCAGAAGCAGCCACTAAGAATGTTGGGAAGACTTGTCTCTGGGGAGTCAGGTAGAAGAAGGGGAGGGACAGGCCAGATGGCAATGCTGTTCATTGTCAACACTCTAGTACCATTTGATTTTCAGTCTCAACAAAATTCATGGAAAACCCTTCAAAACAAGTCACCACTGCCATTGTCTGGGACCAGAAAGCAAGTCCTTCCCCAGGGGACAGTCCAGTGGGTTCCAAAATGCTGAGTGTGCCAGGCATGGTGACCCACACTTGTAATCCCAGTACTTGGGAGGCTGAGACAGGAGGATTGCAAGTTTGAGAACAGCCTCTGCAAGTAGTGAGGCCCTCGGCAACTTAGGGAGACCCTGTTTCAAAATAAAGAATAAAAAATAGGACTGAGTGTGTAGCTCGGAGGTAGAATGCACCTAGATTCAATTTCCAGTACCACAACAAACAAACAAACAAACAAACAAAACCAAAAACTGCTAAGTCTTCTTTGCACCTTATTCTCCTATGGCTTCTTAGGACAGTCCTCAGACTAACCCCAGGTCTTATGACACATATCCAGCCCTTTCTAATCCTCAAACTGAGGCTAGTTCTGATCTGTTCCTTGGGTTGATAGGTCTTCCTCCTCTTCCTCCACCTCCTCCTCCTCCTTCTTCTCTTTGTTATTTTCTTCCTCTTCCTCTTTTTCTTCTTCCTCCTCCTCCTCCTCCTCTTTCTTCTTCTTCTTCTTCTTCTTCTTCTTCTTCTTCTTCTTCTTCTTCTTCTTCTCCTCCTCCTCCTCCTCCTCCTCCTCCTCCTCCTCCTCCTCCTCCTCCTCCTTCTTCTTTGGTACTGGGGATTGAAATCAGGAGCATTCTGCCTCTGAGCTACACCCCTAGCCCGTTTTATTTTTTCTTTTGAAACAGGGCTTCCTAGGTTGCTGAGAGTCTTGCTATTGTCAAGGCTGGCCTTGAACCTGCAATCCTTCTGTCTCAGCCTTCCAAGTACTGTGATTACAAGCATGAGATGCCTAATTGATAGGAGGCTTCTTGTCTTGCATTTCCTTTTGGAAATACTCAGAGTAAAGCAAACAAGGGTGGGAAGTGAATTCTGTATCATAGTACCCTGCATTGTGTGGCACAACAGTCTGCCAGGTACTTTGAGTAAGCCAAGCCTGGGCTGTTTACATACATTATATAGGCCCTCTCTATCCATACATTAATGTTCAAATATAAAAGATGGATTCAAATATAAAAGATATTTGGTAAAATTATTTTTGTTAATATCCTTTTATTGGTGCATTGTAATCTCACATCATAATGAAGCTCAGAACATGCACACAGCACTTGGTGAGCTCCTCCCCCCCAGCTCCCACGCCACTACCTCCCCTTCCTTGTACATGATATTGTAATTTGCATTGGTAATTTCATATATGTATACACCATCAATGAAAGTGTTTCCTTTATTCATTCTCCCCCCTCACCACCACCTCCTTCCCCTGAACCATTCCATCTCTTCACTGGGGTTTTTCCTCCTTTTATCTGGAGTTCCTCTTGTATCCCAATTTCTTCCTAACTTCCATATATGAGAGGAAGCACATACCCCTTGCTAAGTGGCTAAACTCACTTAGCATAATGTTCTCTAGATCCATCCATTTTCCTGCAAATGACATTGTTTTCTTTTTCTTTATTGCAGAGTAGAATTCCATTGTGTGTATAGCCCATAATTTTGTAACTCATTCATCTGTTGATGGACACCTAAGCTGGTTCCATGATTTGACTATTGTGAATTGTGCTGCTATAGACATGGATATGCATATATTACTATAATATTCTGATTTCAATTCCTTTGGAAAGATGCCCAGGCGGTTAAAAAAAAAAAAATTGCATCTGTATTGAACAGATGTTTTTCTTGTCATTATTCCCTGAACAATATAGTATGACAACTATTTAGATAGCATTTCCATTATATTAGGTATGATAAGTAACCTAAAGATGACTTAAAATATATGGAAGGAGCCTGGTGTGGTGGTGCACTCCTATACTCCCAGTATTTGGGAGGTTGAGACAGGAGGATCCCACATTTGAGGCCAGCCTCAATGAATTAGCAAGACTCTCAGTGACTTAGTGAGACCTTGTTATAAAATAAAAATAAAATAGGGCTGGGGGTGTGGCTCAAAGGTAGAATGTCCCTGGGCTCAATCCTCAGTACCACAACCCCCCCCCCCCGAAGGATATGTAAAAGTAATATGCAAAGGCTAGACTGTTATATATAAGGGACTTGAACATCTCATATTTTGGCATCTGCAAGGTTGGGTGGGGGAAGGTCCTGGAAACCATTACCCCCAAGGATACTGAGGGCTGACTGCATCTTATTTTAATAATTTTATCAAGTCAAGTGTTACTGTCCCATAATTCAAGTGAGAACATCAACACTGAGAAAGTAAATGACAGAGCCGGCAGTGGAGCCCAGGACACCAAACGATCCAAGTACAGATTCAGCATCGATGACAGTAGTGACTCAGCCCTGAGCACAGGCTTCGGCTGGCCTCAAAAGAGGAGCTTCCAGTTGAGTCTTCTCACATCTCTTAATTGAAAATCAACTCTTGGGCTGGGGCTGTAGCTCAGTGGTTAAGCATATGGGAAACCCTGCTTTGGACCCCCAACACTGCAAAAGTCAATAGAATAAACCCTTAACGCTATTATTTTCACTTGCGGGGGTGGCTGGGGAGGACACTGATAACACCAAAAGGCCACGCTTTCCATCAAACCAGAAATGCCTTGAAAGGTAGCAACAAGACAATAGCATCCTAAGAAGCAGCAAGGACTAAGGGACCCACTGTATCCTGTCTCCTTCGAGCCACTCCCCTTGATTAGCCAACCACTTGGGCTACAAAAGATGACAGAAAGGTGGCCCCTTGTCCCTTTTCCTTCCAACTCTTACTAGTCAGTGAGGTAGACATCGTTGATGGAAAGTGAAATCGGCACCATCACTTTAGTTTTGCGCAATTCCCCCTCTATTCTAGCAGGAACAAGATGCATGTCCGAGCTGCAAAACATGAGCTAGGCAATTTCACCAATGCACATCTCCATCCAAAACTGTCATTGTGCAATACAAAGATAAGCCATAAAAGTCATACTAATTTAAATACTTTGGTTAGCACAGCACTCAATAGAAAATATTCATGAGACAAGGGAGACATCATGAAGGCTTTAATACTTTTAGTACCTATAATGACATTTCACCTGAATTTTTGAACAAGGGTCTTCATAAACTATGGAGTTGACCCAAGTGCTGGGTTTAAGTGAGGAAATATACCTCATATGTTGGGAAACAGATCCAAAGCAGCCCCTATTTCCTTGTAATTGAAAGCAACACACTCCTTTTGGGTTTGATTCTTTTATTACCCCTTCCCACAACCAGTAAAAAAAGAAAAAAAAAATACAATCAACCTAGGTACAAGGATTCCATTTTTTTTTTTAAAAAATCATCAGAGTGCAAAGATGGCCACAGCCACTGTCCGGGTTTAACTTACATATTTACAGAGTGTGCGGGTGGCGTGGACACAGAGGTGTGTTTAAAAGGCAGTATTACAAAATATACAAGGATGGTTTTTCTGTGCTTTACATTTCATAGAAGAAACCCTGCCTCATTTCCAAATGAGACACGATAGAACACAAATCACACAATTTACTACATAACTTATGACAAATGCTGTACAGGTGAGTGACTATAAATATAGAGTATAAATGGCTCTTTGGGGGAATTGGTATCTACATGGGGGTGGGGGCGTGGAGAGGGCTCAGTGTGGTACCCCCCAGCCTGCTAGGATGAAGATGCTGGGCTTGGGAGCGAAGCTGCACTACTCCTCAGTCCTGGATAAGACTAGAGCTCACTTGCAAGTATTAACATGGCTGAGGCAGGCAGCAGGGAGGTGGATAGAATGGGGGGCTCTGGGAGGCACAGAGGAGGCATCTGGGACACGGAGTGCACCCCTTTACCCGCAGCCACACACGAGCCCTACCGGGCTTCATGATCACAGCTCCAAGGGAAGCAAATCAAGGCTCCTCTGGGAAACCGTCTGGAAAGCTATTCTAGTGGGTGCGTATGGTGGAGGGAGGGAGGATGGACGGACGGACGGACGGATGGATGGATAGATGGATGGAAGTTGACCACTAAAAGCTGGCCCAGAAAGTGAGGAGGGAGCATAGAGAAATGAAGACCTATTCCACGCACAGATATTTCTTGGACCCCAGGGGGTAGCAGCAGAGGGTGTGGGCTTAGAACTGTGTATCTTATTCAAAAGGGATGGTTCCTACCTGACCACATGAGTGGCAGTAGGCTGTAGCTGCAATGCCCATTGATTTGGCTTGTAAATTAGCTGGGTGAGTTAGAACCTGAGGCCCATTGGCAGATAAACCATCTCTCCAATATTAGCCATTCCCTCCTCCTCATCCTCCACTTGCCTGGCTCAGTAAAAGAATCTCAATATCTCAATCTCTCTCTCTCTCTCCCTCAATCAATCTCTCTCTCTCTCTCTCTCTCTCTCTCTCTCTCTCTCTCATAGTAAGTCAAACTATCTTGAATCTCTCAATAGCTCCAGTGAGGCTCCCATCCTGGAAGCTTGAGTATGAAGCAGGTGACCCTTTTGAGCCAGTCATACCTGTCCAGGTAAGGGACCCCAACAGGTATTTGGCAGAAACACTAGGAAGTGGGAAAGGCCCACACTTGTGGTTTATTTCCCCTGAACAGGGCCACTCTGGGGAAGGGATGCTGGGAGCGGCTGCTCTTAGGGGAAACTTTGCTAGAGAGGCTCCTGGGATTTATCGCCATCAAGAAACTTAGTGTGCATGCATGCTTACACACGACCTTATGTAGGCAGGGTTGAAAATCTCCCATAAATTCCACCTCCCTTGGGCCTTTTCCTTCTGAAGAGCAAGGTCTGCATGTAAAAAAAAAAAAAAAAACAGGTCCTGTTTCAGCTGTGTGCAGGTGTGGCATGGTCACCTGTCTAGCCAGTTTTTGTCCAGTGTTGCCCTGTGCCTTCCAGGAGGGGCTGAGATGGAGCCACCCTACAGGCTGCTGTCCTGGGTGACGGGAAGGAAGGCTAGGACTGATTATCAACCCTGTTTCCTAATGGGGAGCATATCCCTGTGAGGCAGACAAGGCAGGCAGACGTGGGTCCTCCCCACCTCCAGGGGACCCCTAGAAGGCCGTGCTGTTGGAGATCTTCATGTCCAAGGCTTCGACCGGGGCCTTGGCCTCCTCCTGGGGTTCCTTGCTGGGGGCTATGTTGTCGAAGGGCTTGGGAGCCTTGACGGGGACGTCCTGTGCCTCCTGTCCCTCCACCAGGACATCGCAGCACTTGCAGCAGGGGCAGCACCGGGAGCAGCCACACAACAGGCAACATGCACGGCAGCACACGCGGCAGCAGCAGCAGCGCCTCTGGAAGCAGCTGGTGGCCTTCGTGATGACACGGTCCCAGGGCTTCAGCGAGTGCATCCACAGGGGCAGGAAGTTAAAGTTCCGGAGCTTGGCGGGCAGCACTCGAGGGCAGCGGGACTGCAGCAGCCGGAGGCACAAGACCAGGAGCAGCAGGAAGACGATGGGCACCCCCACGCCCACCAGCACCGGCCAGCCGGCCAGCGACAGGCCGAACACCGACAGCGGCGTCAGGAAGAAGAAGAAGATCAAGTAGAACACGGCGAACCAGCGGTACTTGGCAGAGATGTTGCCCAGCCCCTTGGCCAGGCGGATGGGCAGGCGGGTGAAGGGGATCGGGTACCACAGCAAGATGCCGGAGATGTTGAAGAAGAAGTGGCACAGGGCGATCTGAAACACAGGAGGTTGGACGGGTGAGGGGAGGTCACCTGGCCCAGTTATAGGTCTTCCTCAGCACTTGCCCACTCCCTGATGGGTGCTGCCAGGGGCCAGGCTATGGGCTTTGAACCAGCCCTATACATTAGCCACTAGCTCCATGGCTACTGAGTACTGGAAGAAGGCTGGTCCACCCTGAGGTAGGTACTAAGTATAAATGCACTGGATTCCACGGACATTGTGTGGGGGAGGAGTACAATACAACATCTTGCCAATTCTTTATATCAACTACATGTTGAACTGATAATGGATCCCCAAGTTCAAGGCCCCAGCCTGGACAACTTACTGAGACCCTGTCTCAAAATTAAATAATAATAAAAAAAAAAAGTAGCAGGACACCTTTGGGTTCAATCCCCAGTACCACACATAAGATAAAAAAGAATAGTGACAAAAATTTCAAACCACCTTTGTGACTTTAATCTATAGAATGATTCCATTTATCTCTTTTGGACACAATGGTTTTAATGAGAGATTATGTTCTCCCTTTTCCAGATTCCTTACCTGGAGGGAACTCTTCAGCGTGTTGCCTGGGCTGGCTAGGGCAGCCAGGATGGCGGTGGTGGTTGTGCCGATGTTGGAGCCCAGTGTGAGCGGGTATGCCCTCTCGATGGTTATCACACCAATACCTGGCAAAAGAAGCCACACGGATCACATGGCATCGGTCCCAGGGGGTGACAGGCAATGGTAATGGTAGCCCGAGGCAAAAGCCAGGGAGAAACTCACCGATCAGCGGGGTCATGGCAGAAGTGAACACGGAACTACTCTGCACGATGAAGGTCATGCCCGCCCCCACGAGGATGGCCAGGTAGCCGGTCACCCAGGCAAAGGGGAAGGGGAAATCTGGAAGACAGAGGGAGAGAGATTGGTTCATTCCCTATTGCCTTTGGTCCAAAACAGTGAACCAATGATGTGGGTGAGTGTTATGAAGACAAAAACACAGATGCACTGGAACTGGATTAGAAATACTCGAACCCACCCAAAAGAAACCATCCTCCCGGTGTGGAGGATCCTAGACAGACTAGGAACATAACCACCATGACTAGGCCATTATATATCACTCCTCGGCATCTCTCCGAAAAGAAAGTCAGGAAACTATTGTGACAAATGGTTGTGCTAAGTGAGATCGGCCAAGTCTCAGCAAGTCAAGGGTTGTGTGCTATCTCATATGGAAACTAGAAGAGAAACTAGGAAACATACCAATCTCACTAACGTGTACAGTGAGAGAGGAGTGGGAGATGGGGAGCAGGATGTGGAAGGAAGGAAGGATTCCAAGTGCTGTGTGCCTGTGTGTTTGTCTCACTTTGAATCCCACTATGAGGTATAATTGCAATGCACTGATAGAGATTTTTTAATTTCCCCACAAATTGCTCAGTGCTGAGACCACTGCACTTCCTCCCGGCCCTGGTCTCCCTACTGCAAATCTTCCACCTCTGTTTTCACCTAAAAGGCCGGAGTGTCAAGGAAATGCAGCCACTTGGCACAGCCTGGGAGCCCAGTCCTCCACCCAAGCTGCACCAGTCAGGCCCTGTGTGCCTGCGGGGCGCCCAGGGTGGCTCTCATGGCTGCCTGGGGAGGCAGGTATTTCTTCATGGAGATTTCAGGAGTGGTGATGCCATTTCTTCCCAAGCTCTCATTGGCCAGGAGACCTCACTGGGCGGGAGCTCCTCTTGGCTAGTGGAATTTCATTGGCTGCTTTAGGATGCTGTTGTATTTATCCAGAACTACATCTCTTGGAAAGGATATAATGACAAGGCTGGGTATCTGTTATCCTTTTTCCTAAGGGCTCCTGACAGATCTGAGAAAGTCCCTGATACACAGAGAACTCATCAGACAGGAAGGCCTGAGTCCTGTGGGTCTGGACAAGAGCAGGCTCCTTCCCTGACATTGCAGATGTGCAACTGAAGGTGTGTGTGCCTGCTCCCCGGACCCACCCAGGACCTGGAGGGAAATTCCCTGGATGAGTGATGTCTAACGTCTTCAGCTTATTAGACTCAAGAGAAGCTGCACACAGGCCGAGGCTATTGCAAGGTGAGACTCAAAGGAGCCTAGAAGACCTAGAATGCAGGAGGAGGGGGGCAGTGCTCTTACCAGTGTTGATGGTCTTCTTGATGACCGCGGCGACCTGCCCCTTGAGCACGGAGCCCAGGAGTTTGACGATCATAATCAGGCAGCCACAGAGGACCCCCAGGGAAAGGACAAGCAGAATGATGCCCACGGCAAGATCCGGGAGGTTGAAATTCACAAAGATGTGCTGGCCTGAGGAGACCCAGAAAGTGTCATGGGGGGTGAGGCCAGGGAGGCACCACAGCCACAGATTGTTGTTATTCCCCAGTGTCCTGCCTCACAGCAGAATCTTGTTTGGCCGCTAGACACATGGCAGCTAAGGCGGCCCTTCCCAGCCTCCTTCCTAGCCAAGTCTATCTGTGAGGCCATACTCAAGCCAATTGGACCTCCTGAGGCCGGAAAATGAAGCGAGGTCTTCAACACCCCACAGTTGGTTGGGGGGGGGCACACCTACACACCCAGCCCAGTTCCCTTTACCTCTAAACCCCATGCTGTTTTTCATTTGTGACACTTAAAGTGTTTAGGAGTATTGCTTTCCAAAAAAACCCTCTTGCTTTTTTTTCCAAAGTCCCAATGTGTTCCCATAATACTTTCCAGCAAACTATGATTATATCAATGCATACATAGCACTTTTTTAAAAAAAAAAAATTTTGTGGTGCTGGGGATTGAACTCAGGGGCATTCTACCTCTGAGCTGCACCCCCAGCCCTATTTTTTTTTATTCCTTATTTTGAAACAGGGTCTCACTAAGTTGCAGAGAGCCTCACTAAGTAGCTGAGACTGACCGTGAACCCAGATCCTCCGGTCTCAGCCTCCCAAGTACTGGGATTACAAGAATGCACCACCACACCCAGCTATACATAGCACTTTAGACCATTGGAGGTAATAAGTACGCTTGATTTTGTGAGTTAAATCATAATGTTCCTGGAGGAGCAAAGTATGCTGCTCGGAATTAATGTCAGTCAGCTGGGTGGGGGAAGAATATATACAAAACAGCACCCAAGGAATTATTAGAAGAGCTAAGGATCTGAGTTGTAAAAGACTCCAGTGGCAACATCACAGCATCTTAAGTGTATCAGAACACCTCATAGGCCCACCACCTTTGTCCGGTGCCCAGCCCCGGGCCTCCCATGGGGCCCGCTAAATAAATACATCTGCGCTGGGTGAGCCTCATCTCGACCTTCAAATCAGCTGTCACCTCCCCAAAATTATTGACACACAGGGATATTGAGGCACAGGGAAGGAGCGCTCTGAGAGGGTATGGAGGAGCCAGAGGAACTGGACTGCAAGCCCTAGTTTTTTCCCTTTTCGGGTGACATTGGGTCTGTCACCTCAGTCCCTAAGTCTTGGAATTGTCTGCTGCATAGCACACCACACACTGTGAAGCTCAGCGCCTCATTGCCTCTTCCCTTCACCCCCTGGGCTCCCCCGCCCCCAACAGCCCATCCCAGCGGCGGCCTGCTGAGTCCCACTCACATTTGGCGATGTTCTCTTTGTAGGTCTGGTTCTGAATGGTCCAGGTGGAGAAGCCATCTGTCCAGCAGAGGGAAGGGGAGGTGCAGTTCTCAGGCGACGGGACAGTGACATTCATCTGAGTCTAAATGACAAACACGTCACGACTCTCACTTTGGGTAGGGAACGGTTGGCAATAAATGGGGCCTGGGGGTGGGGGGGGAGGAGACGGCGCCTACATGTGGCTTCGACATAGGGTTCCCTTACTCTCTGGAGGACTGGCCATTCATCTTTATTTTGAAAAGCTCTTGGAAACAACTGGGACAAATAAAACCAGGCTTTGCCATTCAAAAACATCTAGTTAGCCGTGCATGGTGGCGCAAGCTTGTAATCCCAGTACTGGGGAGGCTGAGGCAGGAGGATCACAGGTTCATGGCCAGCCTCAGCTACTTAGTGAGGCCCTTTGCAACTTAGTGAGATCCTGTTTCAAAATAGAGAATAAAAAAAATAGGGCTGAGGGTGTAGCTTGGAGGTAGAATGCCCAGTACCAAACAAAACAAAACAAAACAAACAAAAAACACCTCACACACATCTAGTAGTTTACAGCCTTGTGCACCCACCAAAGACAAAACACATACGCCCTGAAAGCAAGGGTGAGCTGCACCTTATTGTACAGCAATCCAACAGGTTCTCTGATGTAGGAGGGCAAGAGCGTGCTGGCCTCTGGAGCACTAATGCTCTGGAGACTCTAGAAGGTGGCAGGTGCCACCTGCTGCCAGTACCTATACAGTGTGACTCAAAGGTTCCATGGGTCCCTCCAAAAATGGGCACGGAGAGGCAGCCAGAGATGAGCTTATCCAAAGAGGACAAACGGGGAATCTGGAGGGTGGGTCCCAAAGGTGGCTGCCAGTCCTGTTTGAGTTCTTCCAGTATTCGAGGACTAGTTTCCCAAAGGAGTCTCACTGGCCTGTGTTGTCATCCTAGGATCCTCCATTTTTCTTTCCCCTTTTTCTTTGCACCTCAAATAAAAGACTCGACAGCTCAGGTGCCAAGACTTGCCCGCCCCACGGTAGTCATGGGAACTTACCACGTTGGTAAAAGTTTTGCACCAAATCTTGACCAGGCTCTTGTCTTTGGCACTTTCATCGTTCATTGCAATCTGCTGGATGACCTTTTTATCCAGCTGAGGAAGGCAATAAACAGAAGAGGGTCAGAATGTCCTCAGAACTGATCTGAGACAGAAATGCAGGTGGTGGCTGCCAGGGGGGCCCTGGGAGCGTAATCTAGGACTCACACTATCTGCACCCTCGAGGGGTGGCGGGGTACACAGCCATTAGCAGGTACTCCATAGATGAATGGATGATTTTATGAACAAGGACACTGGTGTCTAAGAAACAGGCTGTAGATATAAGGTAGGTGACAGCTCCGAGTCCCGGCTGACTCTCCCAAAATGACACCCATAAACCCTTCTTTTACTTCAATAATATGGACGGACCAGAAGGGGGAAATGGCTCCTGGCTGAAAGGTTTGTCATCACTTTTTCTCGTTGCCTAGAAGTAGTAAGAATTTATGGGTGCATCCCCGTTGGGGACAGTGGTGGGGACAAAGTGTCTGGTGGAGAACCTTAAGCTCTCTCCGCCCCCCCCCCCAAAGATGACGCACACTGAAGTCAAGGAAACCATGGAGGCTGGTGACGTCACTAGGGGCTCCTGCAGTTTCTGGTACCTGGATAATGAGCTTCGTGAAGGGGTCTGTGATGACTTTTAGGAGGGCAGGGGCATCTTCTCCATTCTTGAAGTGGAAGGTCTCTACCACCAGGTTGGTCAGGATCTCCAGGTAGTGGGTGGCAGCTTCCAGGGGTAAGAGCACAAATACAGAGAGCCAGTTGAAGAAGTCGTGGACGGTGGCGCCAGCGAAAGCCCTACGGAGGGAACCCCGACAGCCAGGTTAGTGGATGGGGGTGGCACCAGGTGAGTTGGATCATTGCATCTGCTAGGTGCCACTCATCTGTGTGTGCCAATCTTGTTTTCGTTCCCGCAGCGGCCCCCAAAGTGGGTGTATTCATACACCCACTCCACAGGTGTGGAGGCTGAGGTCCAGCCAGCATGTTATTGCTGGAATAATAATTATTATTGTTAATTATTATTAATAGTAATTATTATTATCATTATTATTTGGTACTGGGGCTTAAGCCCGGGGATTTTCTACCTCTAAGCTACACCTCGAGCTTTTTTTTTTTTTTTATTTTGAAACAGGGTCTTGCTATGTTGCTGAGGCTGACCTCCAGCTTGTAGTCCTCCTGCCTCAGTCTCCCTAGTACTAGGATGACCGGAGTGCAATGCTGTACCTGGCAAATTTCGTGAAGGCCATTAACAGAATGCGCTGAAGGAAACCTGCCCTTGGAATGGTCTGGAGAAGTAGGCAGGTAACCATCAAAGCCCTCTACCCAAGAGAACTCGTTACTTAAAAAAAAAAATCTTGAGAATCTAATAAACACCTAAACCACCTCCAAAGGAAATGAGGCCAATATATACCACCATTTGCATCTATCTAAGAAGGCTCATATGCCCCCAAATTCCATCCTATCTCTAGACTAAGAGACAGTGCTCTGGACTTTTCCCTCAAATGACAAAGTTTCTTTTAAAAATGTCAGCACGTCCAACACCTCCCAACAAATGAGACATGAGACATGAACAGATAGGAGCAGCTAATAAACATATGGGGGAACCGCTGGCCTTCACTAGTCATAAATCTATTTGCAAATACAAAATTTCACCCATCACATTAGCTACTACTTTTTAAAGTATTCTTACTCTTCCTGGTGAAGGTGATCTAAGACAATTTCATGCAATGCAGATGTATAAAATGATTCAAATATTCTCTGGTAGCTTGGCAAAAATGTTTCAAAGAGTCTTATAAGTTTTGGACACAGTAATTATTATTCTAGGAATCTAAGGGAATACCCCAAACCATTATGAAAGAAAGATATGTTATTTGAGAAGATGTTATTCAACGCATCTTGAAATATCCCAAACAGGGGTTGAGCTAAGCCAATTAAATTCCTCTAAGGAGGCACCTCAGTGTCTTATGCTTGCATGTTTTTTGTTGTTTTGTTTGTTTGTTTGTTTGGCACTGGGAATTGAACTCCGGGGCATTCTACCTCTGAGCTACACCCCCAGTCCTATTTTTATTTTTTATTTTGAAAAAGGGTCTCACTAAGCTGTGGAGGACCTCACTAAGTAGCTGAGGCTGGCCTTGAACCTGCAATCCTCCTGCCTCGGCCTCCCAAGTACTGGGATTACAGGTGTGTGCCCCCACACGCCCACTTCAATGCTTGCATTTCACGGGCTATCAGAGGCAAAACTTAGTGTCACAGTGCAACGAATCCCAAATCTCAAATAGGAAAACCTGGATAGGACCCCAGCTGTGTCCTCAAAGAAGTCACTTCCCTTCCTTGAGTGCCTAGTGAATAAATGGAGAAAATGGGGTACAGGAAAACCTGCTTGGCCTTGAGAAGAACAACAAATTAGAGGACGCCCAATTTAATGTGTGTCATTATTGTGACCATCAGGCCGTTTCATCAGGGACCAAATGAGGTGGCACAGGGCAAATCAACGGCTCTGAGGACACGCGCTGGCTGCCAGCTCATCAGCAGGTGTGGGGTGACGTTGCTGTCTGCCCTGTTGTAATGTCAGCCGCCCAGCCGCACAGTGCTGCTCAGACAAGCTGGGACCTGCCTCTGCGACTCAACAAGCTCTGGTCCTAGCCCATCACTTGGAAGAAGAGAAGCCAGCAAATGCACTTAATATTCACGTTAACTTTTTTTTTTTTTTTAAGCAAAGGGCTCCTTTTCCCTATATTCAACCCACTTTGCTTTCAGATCTTACACATTCACAAAAAGTATATTGGATCTTTTTTCAAAATGCTAATGAAGAACGAAGAAAAAAAAGGCCTGAGATGAGCTGGCCAAAAATAGACGTTTTAGGAAGTTATAATTACTCGTGACTCAGCGAGACAGTAAACCTTAGCTTAGCTGGTCCTCTTGCTACTCCAGCACCCAGCAGGTAAGTTTCTAGCAAGGGCTTGCACTTCATGAGTCCTGACGGTGTGCCAGGCCCCTTGCTCAACACTTGGCCTACATGATTGTGCTTAATCCCTCAGATAACATGCTGGTGATAGATACTATTATTATCCAAGCTCTGCAGAGCAGGAGCGGAGTTTAATCAACTGGGAAGAACGTGGTCTCAACCCCAGCTGGTCTCTCCTGTGGCTACTCTCAGGAGCTCTAGGAATGAGCCTAACAAGTCCATCCTCCCGACTAAAGGTAGTCACTACAGCATGGCGCCAACCAGGCCTGATGGTGGCCCAGGCTGGTCCCGAGCCCCCTGCCTACCTTCGGAACTCGTTCCGGTCCCCTGCCTGCATGAGCGCCACGATGGTGTTGGTGATGGAGGTCCCGATGTTGGCTCCCATGATGATAGGGATGGCAGTGCGCACAGTCAACACTGGAGGTTGGAACAGAGCGGTTAGTTATCCACTGCGAGGTTTAGGAAGGCAGCTGGTCCATGTTCCCACACAGCCTAAGGCAGCCTGAACTCACTAGCTGGTAATTCTCTAAGTAGCTGTTCTTAACTTTTGGGGTCATGCACATCATGGTGCATCTGATGAAAGCTAAGGAAGGTCACCCTAGAAATCTCGATGTATGCCTCAAAAAATCCCTGCACATAAGTTTGGGGTATCCACACGCTCTCTGAAGCCCTCCCGTGGGCCCCAGTTTAAGGGTGTCTCTCTAAATTCTCTACTCCTACCAAATACAGATGTGAGGACACTTGTAGAAGCCCAGAAAACCACAGGTGTTTGAGGACACAGGTGAGTGAGTCCCAGGGCTTACAGATACGTTGGAGTCAGTCTTATATAGCATGAAGGCTTGTACTTAAGGAGGCGTCATCCACTGCGAGACATCAAACACCTGATATTTATTGGGCAAATTCCTGGCAGGATACTCTGTGTGTGTGTGTGTGTGTGTGTGTGCACAAAATCAGCAGATAGCCACAGGTTTCTAAAACATGAAAACAACATATTTGGAAGTAAAGGTAGGTGCCAACCACCTGCGACTGTTGTGTACTTGAGACACAGCTTAGGGTAATGGAGGACCTGGATTTTAAACTTGAGTCAGTTTAGGTTTAGTGAAATTAAAGAGCCACCCAAGGCTAGTGGCTTCCGAACTGGACACCGTAGTTCTTGAAAATTCAGCAGAATCCTCCAGTATCAGGCTCTATTTTGGGGACCCAGCCATTCAAATGGAAACAGGAGGCTTCTGGGATCAAACGGGGAACCTATCGTACTTGGACAAGATCGGAAGATAATGGTGAAGTGGCCTCAACAGACCAGAGTAAGTTCCAGGCTCCCCAGACAGGCAGGGAGGCCTGGATGTGTGTGGGCTCCTGCGCACTGGCCCAGACTCACGTGAGGAGGCCACCATGCTGACGATGATGGACGAGGAGGTGCTGGAGCTCTGCACCATGACGGTCACCAGCACCCCGATCACCAGCCCGGCCACCGGGTTGGACATAATAGAGTTGTTGCTGAAGAACTGTCCGGCCACCTTTCCTGAAAGACAAAGCAATGGCCACGTGGTAAGGGATAGTTAGGTGGGATTGGGCAGCCTCCAGCCCTGCAAGGGCCCGGGGAACCTTGCCTCTGCCCTGCCCCGCCCTGACAGGGGGGAGACCTGCTAGATGGCCATGCGTGCCTCCTGCTCCACCTCCAACCTGGTCCTACTCCATCCCCTTGTTCCTCTGGTCCCTTTGCCCCACTTCCTCCATCAGCAAGCCCTTTGCTGACCTTCTCTGATCCTGAATTTGGGCCCAGTGAGCTTCCTGATGCCCCAGGGCCTCTGCCTCTGGGAGGCATTATTCCCCAAACAAAGGAAGACTTAGTATTCTCTGGGAGTGGAGCTTCTCATTATTCTCTCTCCAGACCCTACCCCAGCCCTAGCTCCAGCCCCCCTGCCCCCTGCTCCAAGTCCCCCACGTCACAAAGATGGGCTCTCAAGAGAGTAACCAAGTCCTCTGTGTCACTGATCATCTGATCCCCACTGTGCTAATTACAGGCTGTGCCTCTTGGGGCTGCTGAGTAAGCTCATCTTCCTTCCTCTAAGAAGGAATGCTGGGAAAAGGTGGAGTGCTATCTGCTGCTCTTGTCACCCATGGAGCGTACACAGGGCAGCCAAGCCCGTGGCCACTTCATTCTGGGCTCCTCTCACACCGGGAGCCACACTTGGTCCTGGGAAAAGTGCGGGCATCAGCTGGGGACTCCCCAGCCTGTGACCCAGGACTTTCTCCACTTTTTAGTTTTATTTATTTATTTCTTGCACTTGCTTTTGGCCTAAAAAGAGCATTCGTTCTTATTCCATTAATCTCCAAAAGAGACAGTAGGGATCTCTCCGATAAGTCTTGGTCAAACAGCTTTCTGCCTGGGGTTTGTGAACAAAGAGGCTGATAGCCTGCCGTGGCTCCAGCCCTGGCTCCTGGCCTAAGCCACCACAGCCAAGGCAGAGCTCCTTTACAGGCCTGGGCTTTCTCTTCTACACAATGGGGGGCGTAGACTTCCCAAGATGATCTGAGGCCAATTCCAGTCCTCAAGATTCCTGTGCTCTGCAGCTGGAAAGGGCCTGTGAGCTGTGGCTATCTAAGCCGAATACCACATCCAGTGCCCTGCACTGCACCAACCTGCCACCCCGCCACCCCACCACCAATTTCTGACCCTTTCCTCCATACCTCCAACCAACTGAAAGGCGCTGCTGAGGACATCCAAGGAGCACACAAACAGGTAGAGAAATCCCAGGAGCAGAATAAATTTCCCAATCCCTTGGAGGATGCAGAGGATCTTCCCTTTGGTGTCTCTCTCTGCAGCAGAAAGAAGCACAAGGTTTTCAGTGTCAAGCTATGAGATCGGTTCCCCTACCTCCCCTCCTGGCTGGGCCACTGTAAGCCCTCAAGTCTTGCAAGGCCTGGAGATGTGTACGTGGATGCAGTTTCCAAATAGCTATCACTGTGGTCCATTTCATTGAATGCTCCCTGTCCCCCTGTCCCCTGGATGTCTCTAAAGGATTTGCATGGGGGGTGGGGGGCTCAGTGTGGCCAGAGGCACAGACAGGCAGGCCAGACTCCATGCTCAGCTGCACCAATGTCCTAGAGTGAGGCAGGAAAGAGCTCTCTCCACCTGCGAAGTGCAGGGTCAGAGATAACGGCTCTCCAGAGCACCTTCAGAGCAGCACAGAATATGTTCAAGAATGAGGCTGTTTGGTAGCAATCGCTGCCTCAATTTGTGGAGGGCTGAGGCTCTCTCCAGGATGCAGCAGCATCTTTGACTGCTTTCCCCACTCTCGTCCTCCCTCCTCCCTTGTTCTCCCCACCTAGCTGACTGACCGCACACAGTGCACTCGGAAAAGAAATGTGCGGCTTGCTTGGACCCTGGCCCCCTGGCTATGTGGCCTCTATCTTCTGGAAGCCTTTCCTGATGCCCACACTTAGGCATCAGGACCCCTCTGAGGGGCTCTCACCTCCAATAATACCCAGAACCTGATCAGCAGGCAGTGAATTATAAGAAGCATGGCAGTGTCTGTCTTGGTTACAACTCCAGTGCCTGGCACACTGGTTGAATGAAAGAAGAAACAAACAAACAAAAGATGCCCTGACCAGCACATTGTGGTCTGACATAAGTCCTCAAACAGTGAGGGTGACTTCCCTGGCCAGGACCCTGGTTTTCTTTTTCCTGAGTTCTGGGGATCAAACCCAGGGCTTTTGCACATGCTAGCACTCATTCTACCTCTGAGTCACACTCCAGCCCTAGGACCCTGGTTCTAAGGGCACCAGAACAAGGGAAGCAGGGTTGGCAGGGGAGAGTGACACGAAGGAGGTCCCCTTCTGCCAGCCCCCAACTGGCCTCCCACTTACCTGACCACTTGATCCCCGTGTCCTGGAGTGCAGGCAGGTTCCAAGGGTCATCTACCTGGGCGGGCTCATCTATCAAGGCCACAGTGGAGTAGGAGGGCAGAAGTTCAATCTTGGTCACAGGAGTCCCGCTGCCATCTGCCCAAACACATCGCAAAAGGCCATCAGGAATCAGACAGTCTCCTGGGGTCTTCCCAGGGGACCCGCCCGCGGCCATGAGGGACACTTACTCTTGTCCGCTTCCTTGCCTTTGGCCAGTGTGGTGGACTGTTGACTCGTGGACCCTTCGATGTACTTATTGGGGTCAGGCTGGGCATTTTCCAACTCAGGCCAAGGAGCCATGGTCTGTGAATGGGAAAGAGTGAGCTTAAAGAAACAGACGCTGGAAGGAGGTGCACCCAGCAGCCATGCAAAGGAGAAG
Source organism: Graphiurus murinus (assembly GCA_004027655.1). Lineage (NCBI taxonomy): Eukaryota > Metazoa > Chordata > Mammalia > Rodentia > Gliridae > Graphiurus > Graphiurus murinus. Next base: position 20,825 of record PVLC010012006.1, read on the forward strand.
CATGGTTGCAAAGCTTCTGCTGGGAAGTGGGAGGAAGGAAAGGGGATCACACCTAGAAGTGTAAGTGTGGGGTGGTCTGGTGTGCCTTGTTTGGCCTCCTGGAATCCCCCTAGACCATGTACCAGGCTGTCACTGAATCAAACCACCTCTCCCAGCCTGTGCATCCTAGCCTCACGTCTAGAGAATTCCATCCATCCCCATCAGGCTGTGGAATGCCAAGTCCTCACCACCCTCCAGTGGGCTCCCATCCCCTACATACGCCCAGCCAAGAGCAACCGCACATCTGCTTCATCCCATGGATTTAGCAAACGCATACAACTTAATGTGTATGTTATATATATGCTTATGTACATGTCTCCTGCTTTACCGACCATCTGGGGTTTCTGATAGGATGACATATTGGACCTGGTTAGAATCTAGCAGTCCCACTCAGTGTACATTTATTGATTGATTCTGGGGACTAAACTCAGGGGCATTCTACCTGTGAGCTACACCCCTAATCATTATTATTATTATTATTGTTATTATTATTATTATTATTATTATTATTATTATTATTTTGAGGTACTGGGGATTGAACTCAGGGGCATTGTACCTCTGAGCTATACCCCCAGCCCTATTTTTTATTCTTTATTTTTGAAACAGCATCTCACTAAGTTGCTGAGGCTGCCTGGAAGCTGCAATCCTCCTCCTGTCTCAGCCTCCCCAAGTACTGGGATCCTAGGCGTGTGTCACCTAGACAGGTCCATTGTGCCAGCATTGAGCAGGCTTTGCCATGCTGCTCGCATTCATGACCCTTTATCAGGACCAAATTGTTTCTAGCCTTAGGCAGAGACTTCCTCATAACACATTTTCTCCACAATGCCTCTTCATTATGTAACTTTTGACACACCTGGAAGTCTCTTCTTTCAGTTCCTGGCCTATATAACACACACTAGACAAAAGAATCCCAAGAAGTAAAACAGAACTCACTGAAAAGGAAGTACGAATGACTAAAGTTCTTGTTAGAAACCAAGAATTTAGCCTTATTAGCAATCCTGGATATGCAAATTCAGTAACAAGTAACCGAAGTAGCAAAAATTTCCTGACATTCATCTTTGACCCAGGAATTTTGCTTCTAGGAATTAAGAATCTAGGAATATTTGCTCTCAGAAAAATTTAAAAAACACACCTGCCTTGTTCTCATCACTTCTTCAGAGAGGACTTTCCAGAACTTGGGTCTACCTGACTCCTTTCCTCTTCTTAATCAGTCTACTTCCTGCCTACCAGAACACAAGCGCTCTAAAAGGGGGGCCCTTGCCTTGTTCATCGTTTCATCCCCAGGGCCTGCACGTTCCAATTCCCAATGAGTACTTATTGAAAACTGGAAGGCAACCCAGACCAAAAGAACATTGGCTTTCTGCAATTCAGACTGCTGTACTGACTATGGTATATCCAGGCAGTGTTAGCACCATGCCATTTGAAAAGGTTATAAAGAATCGGTTAAAACACACACACACACACACACACACACACACACACACACACACACACACAGAAAAACACTTTAAATTGTGAACAAAAAGCACTTTCTTATCTCATTTTCAGCATGGTCAACAAGGGAAACAAGAGCCAACAATGTCCCACGGGGCTTAGAGCAGGTGGTGGAATCGTGATTTATTTTCTTCTGAAATTTCCAAAGTCTCTTAAAATGATAAAGCTTACCCCACAAAGGTTGGGATGGCTCTACTACACTGGTATTTTTCCTGTTGTTCATACTGCTAAAGACTGAAGTAAAAAAAAAATGGCTGATTCTGGAGCTGAGGATGTAGCTTGGTGGTAGAGCACTCGCCTAACTTGGAGAGGCATTGAGTTTCACACACAGCGCTGCCAATTAAAAAAACAAAAACAAAAACAAAAAACAAAAACTTGAAAAGGCTGATTCTTTGAGTCTCCATTACAAGGGACTTTCATGGAGTCTAGTAACCCAAGGAAGCCCTTCTTGGCTGAAGCAGTCAAGGTTGACCTGGGCAAACTCCAGCTTAGGTTAAGGTCAAGGGCACCATAAGGATGAAATGGCTCAATGGTTCAAAAATAAGGATGAAAATACTGGCCCAATGTGCTTTTGACTATTATTAAGTGCCTGCCACTCTGACTCCCCTAACACATGGATCCTTGGGAGAAGAAACTTAATTTTGGAACTTTCCATTCAGCCAGGTACTTCATATACCAGAGACTCAGAACCAAACTCTAGATCTGTCCCAGATACACCGCCATCTCAGGCAAGTCCTTCATCACCCTGTGTCTCAGTTTCCCATAGGTAAATGTTTTTATAACAGTGTCTATACTTCACTGGGTCATTAAGAAACTTACAAGAATCAGTTTCTATTAAGTGCACTTAGAATAATCTGTTAAATGAATTGGTTTCCAATCACTCCTCTAAGCAACCTTGTGAAGAGTTAGGTTTGAAAGTTGACTCCAGAGTCAACATTGAGAGCTCACCTCTCAATGCCTACATGACCTGAGCACATGAAGCCCCTGACTGTGTCGCGTGCAAAACACCTGAATGAATCCATGAGTGAGTAGCAGGAGTCATGAGTCAATAGCATCAAAAAAAGAGATGGTTGGGAATAAAAACTCATACTAGGCATGGGTAAGACTTTCCAGCTCAAGAGGGAAAGATCCTTTGGCTGGAACACAAAATCAGTGTCCTCCTTACTGCATATAGAAGCCAGGAGGGGGAAGGAGAGGAGCACACAATCCAGGTCTCAAAGCAGCACCTCCCACCCCATATATATGGGAAAGCATTCAACACCCTAACACATCAGCCCTCCCACCCCACATGCTCCCCCTGCACAGCTTTCTATTTGTGATTCTTGTCTTCATCCTCTCCAAATCTCAAAGTCACATTGAACTGCCCCAAGTCCCAGGGGCACCAAGACCTGTTGAGTCTCCCCAGAGCATAAGTGGCTCTGGGTTCCTGGGATCACCTCCCCAGCCAGGGCCTCAGCAAGTCCCACGTAGACCCTGTCTTCCTGGTTTGGGTCCCAGATCTCTCCACAGGGAACCTCAACACACAGCTATGATGTGGGTTAAGCTGACTGTTCTGTTGCCCTCTACTCCTCCAAATGATCCCTCTTCTGCAGCCATACATGCCTAGAAGTGGGACTCTGAACACCCCGAGACTCCCGCCTCTGCCCTGGAGCTGGGTTTTCCAGCCATCCCCGACCCTGCCCCTCTTCAAGCTCCCAGCATGCACGCACTACTATATGACTCGTCGGCACTCCATCACAGACCACTGTGACACCTTTTAACTGATTTCTATTAACTACCATTTAATTAATGCGCTCTAAATAGTTGCCAGGTGCCACACTGGTGCTTGTCTCGTATTATCTCACCCAGTCTTTGTGCAAGGCAGGGATTGTGATCACGCCATTGCAAAAGGAACCCAGAGAGGTGAAGCAACTTTGGGCAAAGTTGTCCAGCAGGTGAGAAACAACCGGTTCTAAACAGAGCTTCTGTCAGTAAGGCCAGGGCCCCATTCATAATGTCCCCGGGCGTGACAACGTGACTGTCTTCCTGTAGCTCGGATTTTACTCATGCAATTGGGGAAAGGGAATGTTAAGTGGTTTGACAGGTAGGTGATTTTTACATTTGATATTTTACATGTCACAATCTTGCTTCTTAACCTTGACATCACTGCCATTTGGGGCCAGATGGTTCTTTGTTAGGGGCGGGGGAACCTCTCTGTGCACTGAGGTATATTTAGTGGTACCGCTCTACTAACTATTAACTAGATGCCATGAGGACCCTCCACCCCTAGCTTTGACAGGCAAGATGTCCCCAGACATTGCCCCATATCCCTTAGAGGCAATGGACTTTTCCAGTGGACTTGTAGATCCTACCTCCCTGGGTTCAAGTCCCAGTTTTGGCCCTGTGACCTGGGGTTAACCCTGCTACCTCTGTTTCCCCACATGTAAAATGTGGGGTAACAATACCTAAGATTACTATGTTGAACAGTGTCTGGTACATTATAAACGTTGTGTGATTATCAGCCATCTTACTAGAACAAACAGGGACATATTATGGTATTTGTAGAAATAATGACACAAAAAAACAATGCTTTAAGTTTACAGAGACCTGCAGAGCTTTATATACCTGGTTCTCTCCTCCTGGAGGCACTTCTAAGGAAAAAGTTAAAAATTATTGTGACCTACCATTTTTCTTATCATTAAATTCTAGACTTTTTTTTCCTATCTCTTAGGCATATTTATACTGCCTTCCAGACTAGAATGGAAATTCTCAGAAGACAGGAACCACCTGTTGTGCCCAGTGAGTGCTCAGTGGAAGGACCACAGCAGGCACTTGGTATTCTAGTGGAGGAATGGAGGAGTTCACTGAAGGAATGTGGTTGGTCCCCGGTGATCAATAGTAAAACAACAAGCCTGAATCCTACTGGTGGGCGGTTGTCCCTCATCACCACATGCAAATTGGGTTGGCCAAGATCTGTTGGGTGAAGCAACCCTATCAAGAAACTGCCACCCCGATGTTGCAGCAGCCCCATTTTGGGAAATGCTTGCCAGCAACTAAAAATGCAAAGGAGAATGCTTATTTGCCTACTATATAAAGCCTGCTTTCTGTGGCTGGATTTCTACAACTGGTCAGAATCATTTTAAGGAATGAACAGAGAAGTGTCTCGTGAATACGGACAGAGATATGTCCATGGTCCAACATCCACATCATATTTTGTAATGCTACTACGAGCACTGGGTGGCTGCCCACTAGTACTGAACTGTGCAGAATGAACAGGACCTGCTGGCACAGGATCCAGACCGCTCAAAGGTCCTTGTCCTCTGTGCGAGGCCTGCGTGACTTCACCTTCACCAGAGAACCGCATGTGCTATTAGCCAAGCACCACCAAAAAGCAAGGACTGACGTCTACCGGACGTTTCTCCTCATCCTTCTCGGAAGCCTCTATTTTCCTTATTCTGAGTCCAACAGTTTGTTACCTGTTTCCGCTTTATAAGCACTTCTGTGATGAGGCGATGATTTCCCCACGCTCAGTACCGCAGTCTCTGGTACTCTCACCTCCCCAGCATCACTGGGCTGCATGTGGGCCGATCTGGAAGGGAGGCTCGGCCTGGCAGGTCCACACACCTGGACTCACACACATCCAGGAGGCGCTCTGATCCAGCCCAGAGCTCTTGGAAGGAAGCCGCTGGCCACTCCCTGACCCTGCCCAACCCCATGGTGAAAGCTGCACCTAGGAAGTGGGGACTGTAGGACACTGACAGCTACCCCACCACTCCAGTCTCTGCAGCCTGGTGGCACAGGCCCCGTAGGCCCCACTCACTGGCTGTTCCTGCCAACAGAGCCCCAGCTCTGTCTGCAACTGGGCACACAGAGAGCTGGCCTGTACAGAGACCTCAGCCAGCGCTCTGGAGTAAAGGGGGCCTGGAGCCGGCAAGCTCTCCACAGTCAGTCCCCGTACCGTGCGATCATTCCAGGGACCTTGCAGGTGCCTAGAACTGCCACCTCTGCAGAGACCGTCACCCCTGGCACACAGTGGAGGCAGGGGAGAGGGTGAAGGCCACGCTGCAGAGGCTGCCTCTCACTGTGTGTGAGCCTGGGCCTCTCTGGGCCTCAGTTTTATCATCAAAAATAGGACAGTCTCGTGTCCCTCGCAGAGCGGTGGTGAGGACTAATCGATGAACAAGTGCAGGTCAGGCCTGAGTACTGTCTGGTGCAGCAATGCCCTCGAAACTGGAAAGGCACTACTTCATGAGCAGGCAAGGCCTGGGCTGCACACTGGAGCTCATCTCCAGTGCTCAGCATAGCAGCAGACCCTCAGCAAGTGTCTGTTCAGCAAATGAACCCAAAGCACTTGAGAATAATGTGCTAACATGGGTTGGCTGGGGGTGGGGGAATGTCAAGGAAGTCCCCAAGGTAGCTTGAAGCATCATTAGATCTTGTAACAAGAAAGGGGTTCTTTCCAAGGTACAGACAATGAAACTGAGGCACAGAAGAATTAAAGAACTTGCCTCAAGTCCCACAGGTGCTGGGGGTGGCATCAGCCTGCTAGATTCATAGCCAGGAGCCTTTTGATAGACCTCACAGCCAGGGGGAAAGAGGAGGGGTCCTCCAGCCCCCATCCAAGTGCCAGGGCAAAAGGTCCTTGGGGGCCCAGCTCAGCAAGGACACTGCCTGATTCTGGAAGAACTGGCTGGTGGACCAGTCTGCAGGGGTCACTCCTGCATAGTAGTTGTTCGGATGGCCAGCATGCTGGCCAAGAATGCTGTAATGACAGGCCTCTGAGTCCCACAAAGGCTTTGGGCATACCAGAGACCTGGACTCAGCAAATCCCGAGTCTTTAGTTAGGAGTTTCTGCTGAGTAGGGGAGGAGGTCGTGAATGGTGGACAGAGGAGGTGCAGGAAGCTGAGGTCACTATTCCCAGACACACGGCAGACTCTGAACCTGCTGCCTGAAGAAACGGCCTTTGGGCACCACCGGGGAAAGGCTTTCTCCCATCCCCTGATACAGCTACTCCTCCCTCTTCCTGGCTTCCCAAGGCCAACTCCAGCACAGTCCTGCTACCTGCCAGAAGCAACACAGCCGGAAAGGAGAAGTCCATCTGAGCGGCGTGGTGCCAATGCCCAAGAGATCTGCGCTGTGAGGTCTCCAGGTCCCCAGTGACCATCTGCTGTCCTGTCTCCGCTGGCCTGACCCCCTGACTCCACTTCCTGCACCCCCACATGCACCCAATGTATGTCATTGGGAGGTGGGGGAATGGAGGGCACCTGGAAGTCACCCAACCCTTAGGCTTTCCATTGTTTGGGCTCCTCCAACCAGGAGCTGCTCTGGAGCCACTGTGTTTAAAACAGCAGCAGCCAAAGGCCCCTGCAGAAGAGGAGAGGAGAGGCCTGTGATGACAGGCTGCCGAGCCCCTGGTGTGCAGAAACACCAGGACAGACTTGCACTGTCCCACCTGACAGTGGCCTCCACACAGAGAGAAAGGATGACGCTGTATCTCCAGCAGGCCAGACAGTATCTGGCATATGTCAGACAGCCTGGTGTCTATTGAGCACTGGGTGCTGGGCCCTGTTGGAAGCCCCAATCATTCAGTCTCACGGGAACTTGGCACAAAGTACTTATCCCTTAGTAACAACTTTATCACAATTCTACAGAGGGGGGAAACGGGCACAGAGAAATTATTTGCCTAAAGACACATAAACACTACACCAGAGCTCATTCAAACTCTGCCAGTCCAGTGTTCTCAGGACACCCATGAAATTTTCTTCAAAAATGCCCAACAGAGTGACAGCTACTGCCAGACTGTTCCCTCATAGTGTAGTGCTTTTATTTATGATGTTAAAATAAATCTTGTAATTCACTCAGAACTATATCGAGTATTTTGCACTGCAGGGGAATTACAATGACTAAATTTATACACATAAACATCTTAAGGCATACTGTATTTTTGCAGCCCTGTTTTTTGGGTATTGGAGGTTGAACTCAAGGCATCCTGCCTCCAAGCTACACCCCCCAGCCTTTTTTTTTTCTTTTTCTTTGTTTCCTGCTCAGGCTGGCCTCCTATCTCAGTCTCCCAAATACCAGAACTGCAGGAGTGGGCCAACCAGACCTGGCTCTTTTTGCATTTTTAATTCACTGAGATAAAATAATTCCTGGGGATGTCCTTCCTGCTCCCTGCTGCTATCAGTGTCCTGTGTTCAGAATGGCAGTGGGGGTGAGGACAATGAGTGGCAGGTGGTGAAAAGGTTGTTGGAACCCACCTTATTCCAAATCACTCGGATCCCGAGACTTTCTTCATTGATTAAAGTCAGGCTATTCTGACGTCTACTTTGTGTCTAAGCGCAATAATCCTGTCACCTTTGTTTCAGTGAGATAGTTGAATAATTTAGGAAGGGCTTAGGGAGAGGCAACTGTTTTAGCATTCAAAAAAAAATTTTTTTGCGGTACTGGGGATTGAAATCAGCGGCATTCTACCTCCGAGCTACACCCCCAGCCCTATTTTTCATTTTTTTTTTTTTTTTGAAACAGGGTCTCCCTAAGTTGCGGAGTGCCTCACTAGGTAGCTGAGGTTGGCCACGAGCCCGGATCCTCCAGTCTCAGCCTCTCAAATGCTGGGATTACAAGCATGCACCACCGAGTCCAGCACATCCAAAACTTTTACAAAACATACCCTTCTTGCCACCCTTTTACAAGAGTACAAAAAAAAAAGATCATTATCAGCCTGCACCAGACAAAAGATTTAAACAATCTTTTAACAATCTCAAACAATGGCCACTGCTACCGAGGCACCACTTTTCCAAGAATCCCCAACACAGAACAAGTTAAAGAACTGCCACGGTGGGAGGGGAAGAGGGAGGAGGAAAGAAAGACAAACAAGGCCAGAGCAATCAGGGCTACCACAAAAACCTCCTGGTGAACCTGAACAGGGGAGAGAGGGCTGGTGAAATCCACAAGCTGCCTTCAAAATCAACCTGCCTGAGAACAAGTCCCACCTCACCAAGCAGAAGGAGGGATCCCAACTCTCCCTGCCCCAGTGCCAGCTACCTGTGGCAGGGATCTGAACCAGGGAATCTGACTTAACTCCATAACCGAGGCCCCTCTTTCTGGCCTGAAGATGCTTCGTTCCTAACCCAACCACCCCTGCACGCATCTCTCCTTGTCAGTCAAAGCCTCCCTGCCTGGTACCCTCTGCCTCTAAAACACAACTGTGGCTGCTATTCTCCCAAGACAACTGACAACCCTTTGCTGATGGCCATCTGCCCTGATGAGAACAAACTAGGTCTGGCTTTTAGTCACTTTAGATAAATAAGTAACTCAAACAAGCAGCAAAGCACGTGGAAGCCACGCTGGGCACATCCCCATCCCGGGGGGGGGGGGGGCGGTTAGGAGGGGGGGGACACCAGACACCTGGAATTTTGGGGGCAGGAAAGACTGAAATGGTCCCATTCCCTTTCTTGTCCAGGGACCTAAAGGGACCTGCATTGAGTTACACAGCTAGTTACTGACCCAGACAAAAAGTGAGCCCAACCATCCATCTGATCTGTAGGTGGCTGTCATCTTTCCTCCCCAAGACAGGACTCAAAGACACCCAGACACCTATAGGGTTTCTTGGTTTTTATTTTTAAATTCCTGGGCTTAGCTGATAACACTATCAGTAGTAAATGCATAGCAATGGAATTGTCACATCAGTAGCAGTGACGTTATGAAGGGAAAAAGAAATCTGAAAACTTTAAAAAGGTGTACTTTTTTTCCTCTCTCTCTCTCTCTTTTGCAGACCCAAGCCAGCCAAGTTTCTTGAGGTCACCCCCGAAAGGTATCTTAAAGAAAAGTAAGGGTCCAGCAAGAGCCAAGAAGACAGGAGACAGCCGCGCCCTGGGCCCGCGGCGGTACTCACCAGCGCTCCCTGCGCAGGTAATAGACCGAAGGAGGCAGCCAGGTGGAGCGCAGCTGCGCCCCGGGTATATATAGCGAAGGTGTTGCGCAAAGAGGCCGCCGGCCGTCGCTGTCATCACGCCCCTCGCACATTCCAGGACCGCCTGCCGCCGCCGTCGCCGCCGGGACTCTGCCTACCTGCCGGCTTAATGAGCCCATCGCGACCTCGCCCGCCCGCTGCGGAGGGAAGACAGGCGGACGGCCCAGCTGCGGGCTGCGGGCTGCGGGGAGAAACCTCAGACGGTCGGTCCCCCGAACCGCCCGAACGGCCCGCGCCCCGTCGGCGGCCCGCGTGCCCGCCCGCCCGCCGGCCCTGGCTGCCGCCTTCGCCTCCCCGGGAACCTCAGTCTCTACTGAGCTGGAGAGACCAGAGAGGCAGACACAGATAAATGCTAATTGGAAACTCAGGGACAGACTGTTCAACAAAGCCAGGATTGTTGGAGGATCTCTGCCTGCAGCCTGGGCTCAGCAGTGAGCTGGGCAGGCCGGCTCTGGGTCTCCACCACCAGGAAAGGGCAGAGCTGACCGGGCTGCAGAAGGGGAAGAGGGCTGCCCTCACCACTGGGGGGCTTGCCCTGGGTTTGCCTGGCTCCTTTCTGTCCTGCTCTGACCTGCCCCCCACCCCCCGTGTTTATACATCTGTCTCCATCCTGGCTGAGAGAAGGCTTGTCCAGGGAAGGCCATCCTGGTGCTTATGACAGTTACAGGTTTGCTTGCTTGCCAGGTGCAGCTGGGCAGAAACTTCTAACACACACACACACACACACACACACACACACACACACAAACACACACATACACACATACACACACACACCTTCTTTGGGGCTGAGTAGCTCCCTTCCTGAGGAAAGGAGTTACGGGATTCTAGAGGATGACCCAGGGCTACTTGCTGAGTAGGAAGCAAACTCCAGTCTTTATGCCCAAACCCAATCCTTCCTCTCTGCCTGGCCATCCTGGTTTTATAGCTGGGGACCAGTGAAGCTTAGCCATACTAAGTGCATACTGGAAGCACTGTACCCCGGTGGAGCGAACTTCTTTCATTCCAACAGAGAGCACCCCCTTCCAGGAACCTGCAGCACCTGCCCTCTCTGGGGCTGAAGAGCTGGTGGTTATGCACAGTGACTCCCGCCAAGTACGATATTTAAACACACGGAAGAGTACTTGGCATTAGTGCTCAGTCTGTGCTAACCATGGTAGACTTCACACGGGGAAAAAACTCTGGTGTCGGGAGAAGATGAGAAGCCGCAGACTCATCTGGAAGCTTGGGACCCAGCTCTGCAGCCTCAGGCTGCAGGACTCCTGGATTGGAGTGTGGGTATCAGCCCGGGTGGTTCTATTAGAAGGATTATGGTTTTGCTAGTGGGCGGCCTTCAAAAATAATCCTTGAGAGACAGTGGCCAGCTAGCACCTTTCCAAGTGACTGCAGCATCCTCCAGTGACAGAGACCCAACCGTGTGTGTTCATGGAGCTCAGCTCTGCTTCTAGCCCTGGACAGGGCAGGTGGACACACCAACTCAGGACATCCATCCTATGAGCTTCCCCCAGACCGTGAGCTTTGATATGGGGAACCAACCTAATTGCCTTCTCATTGCTTTAACATCACTCCCAACAAAGAGCTAATGCGCAGGCCAACAGTTCAGAAAACCTTGGAAAACGAGAGAGAGAGAGAGAGAGAGAGAGAGAGAGAGAGAGAGAGAGAGAGACAGGCAGAGAGAGAAAGCAAGCTCACTTTTATATTCCAATCAAAAGAGCAAAACACAGGTTCAACCCAGGAGCCTTAAAAATATATACACATGAGCCGGGCGTGGTGGCGCACGCTTGTAATCCCAGCATTTGGGAGGCTGAGACCTGAGGATCCGGGTTCGCGGCCAGCCTCAGCTACCTAGTGAGGCACTCCGCAACATAGTGAGACTCGGTTTCAAAATAAAGAATAAAAAATAGGGCTGGGGGTGTAGCTCAGAGGTAGAATGCCTCTGAGTTCAATCCCCAGTACCGCAAAAAAAATTAAAAAAAAAAAAAATATATATATATATATATACACATGGATCTCAGCAATAATCAGGGATGGTATCTGATTCTAGTTTTAGATGTAGTTTTTTGTATTACTTTTTGTACAGTGTGGAGGAAAAGTAAATAGTGTGCAGATATGTGTGCCATCACTCTAAAATCTCTCCCTTTGGCAGAACATAGTGTTCTGAAGAATATTGTCTTATCTTTATTTTATCTGATATAGAATACAATCACTGAGTACTTTAAACAGAGGTTTATATACAGACTTATAGAATTCTTTTAAAAAATGTAGAACCATTTCCCCAATTCATGTCAGCATATTTTATGCCTATTGTATGTTGTAAGGTAGAATTTAGTAGATTAAAATTAAATGGCATCATTAATGTGAAAATCGAGACTTAGAGGCCACTGGGAATCTTGTCCAATACTACATAACAATGAAGATAGTTATATAGCACTGTATCATTGATACAGGACCAAAAATCCCTTCTGAACCAGGCATTGTGACACACTTCTGAGACAGGTTCAAGGCTAGCCTCAGCAGCTTAGCAAAGACCTCAACAATTTAGTGAGATCCTGTTTCAAAATAAATAGGTGTGGGAGTGTAGCTCAGGGGTAGAATGCCCCTGGCTTCAATACTCAGTACCATCAAAAAAAAAAAAAAAATCCTTCCTGAGACCCTGGGTTCAGAAACAGAATAGAAAACACAGGGGAAATAGACACTTGATTTACAACACTATCACTCCAGGAAGCCTTAGTAAAGATAATGGATACCCAAGAGGAAACAAATGAAACTTAACCCTGTACCTCACACCATATACACCCAAATATGTATCCAAATGTAGATGGCAAGACAATAGAACGAGAAGACGATACAGGCAAATACATGAGCCTGGGGTAGCAAAAGACTTCTTAAACAAAATAAGTAACTATATTGATGATAAAGAAAACACTTTTAAGAGACTGAAAAGGCAAACCAAAGAAAGAAATGCTGAACCTGAGAAAGAAAAATATCAATATCCACTCCTGGACATAAGTCTAAGAGAAATATGTACTTAGGTTCACCAAGAGAATGCCACTACCCCAGAAACAGGTCAGATGTCCACTTTCATGAACAGGATGGAATGTTAACTGGGAATCATACAGTAAAATACTATTATGAAATCAATATTTCTTTGTAGCCAAAAAGTAGCCGGATGGTATAGAGCAATGAAAATAAACAATTTATTGCTGTCTGCAACGAAATGGATTCACATTACAAACATAATGCCAGGTCAAGAAGCCTTACATGAATTCACACTGTTTGATTCCACTGACATGAAATCAGCCAAAGCCAACTTCACATTCTGGAATGCAATGCCCAAGTGGCTTCAACGATGAAGAAGCAAAAAAAAAAAAAAAAAAAAAAAACGATGAAGAAGCAAAGGCTGAGAACAGACAGAACTTTGCTGGGGAAGAGAGGGAGCGATTGTTGGGGCTGCAGGTTATCTGGATCCAAGGCCCTGGCTGTTCTTGGCTGTGTTCCTTTGCTTTCTGGTAAAGCTGTACACTGTATTATGTCCATGCACTTTTAAAATGAATTTTACTATGAAAAGGTTTTTGAAGTTGAATGGCTTGGTGGAGAGGTTAGGAGAATGGTGAAGGTGGGCTCTCGGTTACTTCACTGAGCTGGGACCCTTTTGAAGGCAGTAGGTTTGAACAGCTCATTGACTCTGTCAGAGAAATGGTCACCATAATCCATAAGCATACCTAAGACTACCCTTCTGCTCACCCTGTCCGGATACTGCCCCAAGTGCTTCTCAAGTTGACTCATTTATTCCTATGAGATAATAACATTATTATCTTCATTTTATTGGTGAGCAAACTGAGATAAAGATTAAGTATCTTGTCCAAGGTCTCATGGCTAGTGAGTGACACAGCCAGAATATAGACCCAGGTAGTCTGGCTCAAGCAACTGTACTTTCACCTAAAATCGACACTATTTCCCTGTGTGACCATTTTTACAATTCTTTTAGTTTCCTATAGGCAAATTCACCACATTAAGCTGAGCTTCTTAATGCTGACTAAATTCTTACCACCTTGTAAGGACTACAAATCCCAATAACAACTCCATAATTCCTTAGGTGTCTCAGACCTATTTTCCTACTTTAAATAGATCTAAGCAGGGATGCTGTGTGTGTGTGTGTGTGTGTGTGTGTGTGTGTGTGTGTGTGTTATTTTTTAGGGGTAATTTTTCCGCTTCCCTTGCTCCATGCTGTTAGCAAGTAAGCTATTCATGATCACTTTGGTTATCATAACCAAATTTTATGATATATGATATGAAATTATGTATTATTTTGCAATTTCTCATCTATTGTGAATTAAGATAGCTCACCTCATTTACCCATTCACCTAGTGGTCATTAAAATTGCATGTAAAGAAATCTTGGGGTCTGATGGGTCAGTTTATGTGTACCTTTTACTGTCCACTCTTCAGATAAGAGCCATTTACTATGTAGTCCTGGGCTAGGCTCTAAACAGTTGCACTCACCAGCACTAGCACTAAAACTCCCAGTTTACAAGGACACATCATGTTAGCAACAAGACTGAAGAGCTAGTACCTTGCAGAGGGCCTAGGATGCCCAGCAGGGGCTGGATTCTGGGCCTCAGCCTGGTGGTGCCAAGGATCCTGCCGCTCTAGCCTTCTTTCTGTTTCCAGCACTCAGGCCTGTCCCAGGGCCTTTGCCCAGGCCGTCCTCTCTTCCTAGGACATTGTGCTCCCCCAGACCTCCACAGAGATACAGCCCCTTTTCTGCCATCTGAGAGCCTCATTGAGCATTTCCCTGCCCCCACATACAGTTTGTCCATTATGACCTCTTGTCCCCACAAAAGATCTCCAAAGAAATAATGAATTCTTTTTCAGTCAAGGGATTGGGATCTACAATCCAAATTGTTCTTATTTATTTCACTTTCAATAGTTGTAAACCATGGAAACTTTTATTATTATTATTATTATTATTATTATTATTATTATTATTATTATTATTATCATCATCATCATTTTGTGTAGTACTGCAGATTGAACCCAGAGGCATTCTACCTTTGTGCTATACCCCCAGCCCTTTTTTTGTTTTGTTTTGTTTCGTTTTGTTTTTGTGGTACTGGGGATTTTGGGGTACAGGGGCATTCTACCTCCGAGCTACACCCCCAGCCCTATTTTTTATTCTTTATTTTGAAACCGAGTCTCACCAAGTTGCAGAGTGCCTCACTAGGTAGCTGAGGCTGGCTGTGAACCCGGATCCTCCAGTCTCAGCCTCCCGAAAGCTGGGATTACAAGCATGCGCCACCACGCCCGGCTCCCCCAGCCCTTTTTTAAATTTATTTTTGAAACAGGGTCTCACTGAGTTACTGAGGGTCTAGCTAATTTGCTGAGGCTGACCTTGAACCTGTGATCTTCCTATCTCAGCCTCCTACATACTGGGATTACAGGGATGTACCACCACACCCAGCTAGTATTTTATACTTACATGTCCCTAAAGGTAATTCTTTTGGTGGCAAACAGTTGGTAATAATTCAAAGGAATGTATAACTTCCAACTTCACAAGCTTATTTACACTGAGATATAATGTAATGTAGGTACTCTCAATTACCCTCTGAAACATGTTGAAATTTAATCCATGAGATATTCAGAGGTTGGATCAAGTAGAAGCTTTAAGAGGCAATCAGGGTTCTACCCTGGTGAATTAATCCATTCCTGCAATTAATGGATTAATGGCTAATGTATTATCTTGAGATTACATCTACAATAAGCCAGTTGGGCTGGGTATTTGGAGCCCTTCCTGTCTCACCAAGTGATGCTCTGCACCACCTCAAGACTGCTGGCAAGATCAGGAGCCCCCCTCAACCTTGGAACCAGAATCCTGAACCAAAATAAACCCTGTTATAAATGACCCAACCTGTGGCATTGTTATTATTAGCAATAGAAAATAAGACATCCATTCATTTAATTCCATTTCTTATTAGCACAGGTAAACCAGCTAACTAGCATGAGACTCAGTTTTTCTCACCTGCTAAGTGGGGGCAGCAGTCAGACCCACCTCAGACCCTTACCTTACTCATAGGATGAAAATTGTAGAACAGAAGGAAAAAGAAAAAAACGTGGTAACTACTAAAGCATTGCATGAGTGCACAATACTTAGACCCCTCTTATCTTCTAGAAGGAATACTTGACCTCCCCAAAATTTCTGCCTTCCAACTGCCCTCCTGCACTGCCCCTGCTGGAGGGTGGGACCCAGCGGGGGTAGAGGAAGGAGGCTCCTCATCTTTAACACTGCTCCCGTCTTAGCAGGCAGGGAAACAGACAAAGGAGCAGCCGCAGCCAAGGGGGCAGCAGGCACCCTCCCCGCCACACGGCTGGAGGCAGGAGCAGAGAGGTGGGCTCTGCGTCTACCTGACGAAGATATACCCCATGTGGGACCTGCTACTGCAGGTGTTGCATTATAAGATATATGGTCTGATTCTGCCAGATCTTTGGACTTTTCTGGAGATGCCAGATATCCAGGGTCTTAGGTGACATCCGCCATTTAGAAGTGCCGGGTGGGTGAGACAAAGCAGCCCTGCTGATGTTCATCCTGACTCTGGATGTGGTCTCTGGCGCGTGGCCCTACCCTCTGCCATGCACGGCTGGAGCCTCTTCCCGCCCATTTATTTCCCAGTTCACTGGCTGGGGTTACGGCTCTTTACGAGTGGAGATGGCAGAGAGATTCTTCGGGGGAGAGGGTGAGCTCTTTCTGGGGGATGGTTTGCAGTGAGACCTGAGCACCCAGGAGCCCAGGTTCTCACTTCTCTTCCTGAGCGCTGGGCTCCGAGCCACACCCTCTGAGTCACCAGGCCTGCGGAAACCCAGGAACTCAGTGGGATGGGGGAAAGCCCCGGCCTTGCCCTGCTCACTCCAAACTCCCCGGGAGAATGAAGCCACCTATACTGAAGCCAGAAATGGGCCCACGTGCTCGGGTTCCCACCCCCACCCGAGGCCAGAGGGAAAACTGCTGGGCACTGCCTTCTTCCTGGCTGCACACCCCGGGAGAGGGGCGGGAAGCAAACCTGAGACACGGCGGCTCCAAAAATAACACCTGAACGAAACCACCTTGAACTCGTGCATTCATAAGGAGCTTCTTTCAAAGCCCAATGGCTCTGATGATAATCTGAGAATTGATCGGTCAGGCCACTGACAGGGAATCTATCCCCTTAGATTCAGGCAGAATTCAAGAAAAGTCAAATACTGCATTACATAGTCAGGAGAAAGTGCTAGACTTCAAAGGATCAGGTGGAAATGAAAAGAAGCAAAAGGGACAGAGCACAGGACGGACATGATTATAGGCTGGTTTTTAACCTTGCCTGGATATGCATATAAATATGCAAAGAACACGAGAAAGCAATACCTAAGGGTTCTGAGTGGTGCTCTCTGGACTTTGGGGGTTGGGTGACTATTTTTCTATTATTTGTATGCTGCTCTGAAATTGATTTTAAGGCAACATACAAAATAGTTGAGTAGAGCCAATTTCATACAGTTCAACTTGGTAGAAATGCAGATCTGCACTTGCTGACGTTAAGCCAATGACTGGAGGCAGGGACAGGACCAGTTCCATCCCCATGGTGGACATCAGGACATCAGATTAGATGCTCAAAACCTTCATTCTATATTTTCTGAGAGCATTTTTCCTTTCATAATCAGATGAGTAAATGCTTTTTAAAGAGTGTGGTGCTGATCCCGAGTCCTCTATCTTTGAATCTTTACATTTAGGGCAGTTTGACTCTATTTCTTTCTCAAGGGGAAAATACCTGCTCAACTCACTTCAAAGGTGGTTGAGTGTTCAAATAAGATCATGTTATATGAAGTTAATCAAGAACTCTTGCCAGTGCCAGTACTGGGGAGACTAAGGCAGGGCGATGGCTTGAGCCCAGAAGTTAGAGGCCAGCTTGGGCAACATAATGAGACTCTGACTCAAAAATAAAGAAACTTTATATAAATAGTTATGGTACTATTTACTAAATGATGCAATAGTCAGGTACTGTGCTGGTGCCAAGTAACAAATAACCTTACAGAGTTAAGCCAGTGATAGAATCATACTCAAAATTGGCGAGTGGTAATGATGCTGAGGGTAGAGTGCCTTGCAGGAGACCTGAACACAGGACACCCATCACTGTATGGTTATTAGTACTTGTAAGAGAACGCGAATGTTTTGCCTGAGCTTTAACTAAGGTTCTAATATCAACCACTACAGAACTCTATACAGGTTTAATGATAGGGTACAACATTACCGTCTGCCTGGTCCACAGCAGGGGCTCAGTAAAGACTATTATTGCATTTTCCTTTCTGTGAATCTGTTACAATTAGAAGCACTTCTCTGTCTCTCAAACCCTTCCTACCACACCATCTTTATACATGTGACACATGGCAATGCTTTTCAAAGTTGTAAATGTCCCCTTGCTATCCCTGATGTCCTTTCTTTCACTGGGACCAGTTTAATAAACCATGACCAATCTCTCTCCTAAGCTCACCAGGCATTCTTACACTTTATTCTCCTCTGGAAACTCTCCCTTCTCCCTGACCAGCATAATCTCCATTCTAGACAGAGATCTTCCCCCAGCAGCCTGTCACAACACCTTTATTAAGCACCTGCTGTGTTCAGCACTGAAGATGAAGTGAGGACCTGGTCCCACAGAGCTTACAGTCCAGTGGGTTATCATAGAGTAAACAGATGAATGCACAGTGCCAGCACACAGAAGGTGCTCAGTAGTGACGACTATCTTCAGTTGTGATGTGGGGAGCCTCTATTTCTAGCTCTGAATCTGGCTCCTCATGTTATTCCATCCTCCTCCTGCTGACTTATTAATTGCTTCCATTCTAGAGATGAGAAATCCAGACAGCACAGGTTGATTGCTTTCTCAGCCAGTTGGAATTCACTTAGTCAGCCTCTCTCCAAAGCTTAGGCTTCTGCCCAGGCCCAGGGGCAGGGTAAGGAGCATCCAAAGCACAAAATTCAGATGGCTCTAGGTTCCTGCAAGTGCCTGCATTTATTTCCATATCCACAGGACTCCCAGTCTGAGATCATCATCTCCCTAGAGGGGCTCCAACCTGGAAGTTTTCTAAGAAAATTAACATTTCTCTTCCTGTAGACTCATTTCTTCACATTTTTTTTCCCCCAATTTTTTCTGGCCCTACCCCCCGCTCAGTGCTGACCTCTAGCAGGCTCCAAAGCTGTGGCAAGATGGCTTATCCATTCCTGGCTTCCTGGCAGGGCCAATCTCCCCGAGCCTGCGGTCTCTGAAAAGAGCATGCTCCTTTGTGCTGGCTGGAATCTCCATCACCAGCCGGAGCAGTGATCCAGCAGTAACTGGACTAGACACTGCACACATGGCCAAGTATGTTTTATCCTTTCCCCAGGCACTAAAGCATGCAGCAGGCTGGTGGGAGGGAGACCAGAGAGCTCATAATAGTTGCCCTTCATCTGAACAATAAGTAGTTCCCCAAGGGTGGTTCCCAGGGTTGGCAGCCCCAGCAGTACCTCATTAATCAACTACTCGGCCCCACCCCAGGTCTCTGATCACAAGTCCAGGGATGGATGCAGCCAGGCAGCTGTCTTCGGGCCACTGTGGTGTGTGCCTAAGTTTGAGCACTGCTGGTCTAGGTAGTAGAACCCAAACTCTGCCCTAGCAGAGCCCCCTGGCCCTGCACACACCTCCAGTCTCATCTGCGCCCTCTCTCTGCAGCACTTCCTCTAAGGGCCTCCTTTGGCCTTCAATCTTCAGATCCCTGCTGTCTAGTGCTGGGGTGCTTGACCTTTCACTACTGTGTCCCCCAAATCTCAAAGGGTGTCTGACTCAGAGAAGGACTCAGTTGACATTTGTTTGTGGAATGAACAAATAACCAGAAGACAGCTCTGAGCTGCATGCCCCATCTTTACCCAAATTCCCCCTTTATCAGAACCTGTGGCATCTCATGAGGAAATGAGCCCAGAGCCCTCTTCTTCCCACACGGGCCCTGGCATACTCTGCTGCCCTCCCCCACACTCCACCCCATTCCACAATGCGGGGGGGGGGGGGTGTGTGTCCAGAGCATGGGTAACAGAAACAATATAAGCTCTTTGACCTCAAAGAAACTCAAATAAAATTGACATCTTCTCCCAACCTTGTTAGAGGATTTATAACCCTTGAGAAAGTCCATGTGGTGAGGCTCCTGCTGCTACTTCATTCTTTCTGATCTGCAGGGGGTCGGAGTCTTGAGTGTGACTCATGGGCACAGGCAGCCAACCTTGACTTGTCTGTTTCAAGAATTGGGCCTCTCCCAATTTGGGGTCACTGCACAAGTCACATAGCCTCTCCTCTTTACTGTAAATCTGATCAAATTTTACTTTGTTCCAGAAGCTTCTGGAGTAGTACCTGTGCCCCTGACACTGTGATACCGCCCCCCCACCCGCACGCCCTTCTCACTTGAACATGTCAAAGTACTCTCTCTCCTAGGCAATTAAGGTTTCACCTGTGTATAATTCTGAGGAAATCTACATTCAGTTAAAACCACAGCACTGCTCCGTCATACTAACACATCAGTAAGGCAGAAACAGAGAATGTTTAAGTTGGACTGAGCCTTAGAAATCATCTGACCCTATGGCTCTTTTTTGTACAAACAGAAAACCAATAAGGGCAAGACCTGCTTGCCTGGCCCTCCTTCCAGTCCTGGGGTAGCCTAAGGCTGTGGGGGAGAGCAGGAGGGAGGGCCCTGAGAAACTCCGGGGATTCCTGAATTGCACTTGCAAAATCTGATCCTTATATTTGGGGAAAGAGCATCTACAGAAGATTTCTATTAGTAAAGGAACCTGTGGAAATTGTGAAAATTCCAAAGAAGGAGAAAAAGATACTATCGATAAGGGGCCACTATTCGTTTTGGTGTGTTTCCTTTGGTTTTTAAATCTTTCGACACAGATGAATTGTTTTTGCCCTGAAGCTGTGTTCAACTACAAATCAGAGCCTCTTTCCCTAAATCCCACTGCTGCTGGCATGGAGTATTTTGTAGCTAGCTGCTCAGGCTAATTCCTACCAGGCTGACTTCACTGTTGGGAATCGCGATCACCCTTTTTAGTAACCTCGCTTTTTAAAAAATGTTCTGGGGATTGAACCCAGGTGTGTGTGGGTGTGTGTGGGAGAGTGTCTACCTCTGAGCTAAACCTCCAGCCCCTTTTTCATTTTGAAATAGGATCTCACTATGTTGCTGAGGGCCTTGTTAAGTTGCTGAAGTTGGCCTTGAACTGGCAATCCTCCTGTCTCAGCCTCCCCCAAGTACTAGGATTATAGGCATGCACCACCAAGACTGGTTTGGTGACCTCATTTTTTAATGTAGATGAGTTTAAGTGACAGATCCAGGCCCTTGGGAAAGGAATATTTTTGATGGGGACATGAGTAACCCATTCACTGCTGTGAGGCCAGAGTTATAGCCACATGGGACTCCCAACAAGCATCTAAAAGGGCTCAGCGAGTAGGAGGCGCCTGTTCCAGCCACAGGCTGCAAAGCGGGTAAGCAGAGACCGCACTCCCCATTGTTCACTCCCAGCTGATGATACTCATTCTAGTTTTGCTGAGAAAGTGTAGGCTTCATCAGAGACCTTCCCATCCTTCCACCAGAGGAGCTGATCCTAAATTGCCCCCACAGGCTGTGCTGCCTCTGGGCTGTGGCTGAATGCTCCAGGCGCCCATGGAACAAACACCCCTTCAGATACACTAAATTCTCTCCCTTCCCTCTGTCCCCGAGTGCTCCCGCCCCCGCCTGTGAGTTCTAGTTCTTCCATTACCGGATTCCCTTCCTGATCTCGGCCTGTCAAAGGGCCCCAGGGCTCAGCCCTCAGCTCTCTTCAATGCATCTCTAGGGGCTAGTGGCTTTCACATTTTTTTCTGACCATGATTCACAGTAAAAAATGAATTTTACACACTGACCCAGTTCGTGCATGCACACAAACACAATGGAAATCCCTCACAATACAATGACCAACGTTACTATGTAAAACACACTCATGCCTCCCAAATGTATCATGTCCAGCCTGGACCTGGGCTTTAGACATAATCTCCAATGGCCTCCTGAGAAGTTCCCCCAGATAGTCCCTCTAGACCATTCGCCAACAAACACAGCAGCCAAAGATCTCTGACAAAGACATAAATTACACCCTGCCCTTTCCTACTTGAACCTTACCAAGTTTCCCCTTCCCACTTATAACACGGACCAGACATCTTTCCAAGATTAAACAAGGCTGACCTACCCTCATTTCCACTCCAGCCTCAGCCTTCCTGCTGTTCCTCAGATTCGCCAAGCATATCCTGCAGGGCCATTCCCCTTTCGGGTCCCCTTTTCTGGGTGGCACTGGCTATTTGCATAAATTGCTTCCCTGACCATCTCGGGCTTCTGCTCGAATATCACCTCCTCTGGGAGGGCTTCCCTGAGTGCTTGGCAGCTGCTCAGCCCCTTACTTTGCTTCCCTTTCCTCCAAATGTAATCACCATATAACATTGGTAGGCATGTTCCATGCTCTCCATTGTCTATAAACCAGAGCTCCTTTGGGGTGGTTTTTCTTGTTCCCTGGATCTCCCAGGTGTCTGACACACAATAGGGACTTGGTAAATATTTGTTGACTTAACCAATGGACCTCAATGCCTTCAGTCTAATAGGGCCAACCTTTGAATGACAAGACGGCAATGTTAGAGAAATGAAGTAGAGAGGGCATGCTCTGCCTAAAGCATCCAAGTTCACCTACAAAACAAACCTTATCTGACCCAAAATATCACTGGGCTCAAGCGAAGTAACCGGAACCCTCCCACAGTGCATTAGTGGTGGGGGAGGGGTGCTGGCTTCAACTCCGGAACCTTAGCATTGGGAAGGGTCTTTGGAGTCTAAGACCTTCCTCACCTAAACACATTGGGGACTTGAGGTTAGAAATGGCAGTAACTTGCTCCAGTTAATTCTGAAATGTGGGCAGAACCAAGGGAGGTCAGTGGTGGTCTTCTCTACCTAATCCCGGGATCATTTTCACTCCTCTGGAGATGACAGTTTTTTTTTTTTTTTTTTTATGAGACCTAGTAGAGGTGAATTGTGTAAACAGAGAAGCACTTGGCAATCCACCCTCTGGAAGAGCACTTGCCTGGCCTGGGCCCCTGGAAAGGGCAGGTCTAGAAGGAACTTCCCTCTGGATTTATGGTTATGGCCCTTATTCATGCCCCACCCCCACCCCTGCTTCCCCCTGTGTGTGGCCCTTTTCTTTGTCACTAAATGTTCTTTGACGCTATTGACCAACTTGAAAACACTTTCCCAATCCTGCTGAGAGCTCCTGATAGAGAAATGGTTAGATACCTTCACTCTTCTCCTAAACTGTCCTGCATCTTTCAAAAAAATCTGTTTATGGGGACCCCTGAACTGAGCGGTTCCCTCTTGCATTAAGAGAGTTGTTGTGGGCAGGAGTGGTGGTGCGCACTCGAAACCCCAGTATTTCGGAAGCTGAGACAAGAGGATCACAGGTATGAGGCCAGTCTTAGCTAATTTAACAAGGTTCTTAGCAACTTAGCAAGACCATGGTTTTCAAATAGGTTTGGGGTGTATCTCAGAGGTAGAATGCCCCTGTGGATACCTTACCAAAGATAAGATCCCCACCCCCTCACCCTCACCCCCCCGCAACTGAGGGGCACTGTCATCCATCTGAAATCCCCAGAAGAGAGAAGCCGAGCAACCTAATTTAGCCTAGAGGCAATACCACAGGATCAAAGGCCCAAGTCCTCCCCTATGCCTAGGAGAAGTGGAGAAGGAACCTCCGAAGAGCAATAGAATATGCCTGGGGGTCTGAAATCCATCATATTTACCAAGAGTGCAGTCACACATGGCGGCCTGCAGACAACCCCAGAATTGGGTTTGCCTCCTTTAAGCCTCATGACTACTCATGAGCTTGGTATCACCCACATATCACCGATTACCTGCATCTGACAATCAACCCGGGATGCCAAGCCTCCTGCTTTTCAACTCCGAAAAGCATTGCAAGCCACAAACTCATTGAATTTCGACAACGACCATAAAGTATCTAGTAACTTTATCTCCCTTTTGCACATGAAGAGCTCAGGCTCGGACAGTTGGGTATCTTGCCCAAGTTACAAGTTAGCTTCTAGTCTTGTCAAGACTCAAACCCAATAGCCAAATTCTACAGGCCTAAGCAGGAATTTGTGGTGACATCTCCTCCCAGGACCCAGGCTCTCCAGCAGGCATCCTTCCCTGGGGAGCTCAGTGACACAAGAATACCCCATTGCCCTGGATTTGGGGGTTTCACCTCCTTACACTCCCCCAACACACACAGAACCTGTGGGGCTGGAAAATGGAGACTACTTCACTGTTCACCCCAACTCCACCATCCTACACTACACAAGGCCCTCTAACACCCCAACCCCAACTCCACCATCTCCCCAGAGACCCGCTCTGTCCATGCAAGACTTTGGGAAACAAAAATCCACTGGTGGAGGCTCTAGATCCTTTAGAACCCACAACAGTATTCCTACCTGGGGAGGATGCGACGGGGAGCCGAGGACTCGATGGGGAGCGGAGAAAGCAACTGGAACAGCTGCAAGCCGCTGCTGTCTGAGAAAAAGGGTAGGAGCCGGGCTTTATAAAGGCAAGCCAGGATCTACTGCAGCTCCACCCATGTCTTCAACTTTACTAATCTATTCAATTTAGCTCCCACCTTAGGGCTGAGTAGCCCTACCCAGGCCAGAAGCTTCTAAAAGCTGCTCACCCCAGCCCCACCCTAGGGCTGGTTAATCCTCTCAGGCCCTGATGACCTGTTTAGCCGGACTCCTCAGGCTCTCAGACCATGCTCTGGGGGCCTTAGAGACCCAAGGCACTTAGGCCAGCCCGCCCTGACCCCCACCAGGGGAGAAGACAATCTAAAACACATCCAGAAGAATAGACGAGTAGATAGAACAAAACTTAGAAGAAAATGAAGAAGCGGGATGGAAAAAGTTCTACAAGATATCAATGCAAGCCGGGTGCGGTGAGGCTGAGACCGGAGGATCCAGGTTCACGGCCAGCCTCAGCTTCTTAGTGAGGCCCTCTGCAACTTAGTGAGACCCTGTTTCAAAATAAAGAATACAAAACAGGGCTGGGGGTGTAGCTCGGAGGTAGAATGTCCCTGAGTTCAATCCCCAGTACTGAAAAAAAAAAAAAGTTTATGTAAAAAAAAAAAAAAAATCCTTTGGAGGTGGGG
>PVLC010012007.1:0-11741 GCA_004027655.1 Graphiurus murinus
AAGATCACATCAAAGTCAATCACTAAACTGACCAGGAGATAGGGGGAGGGTGGGTGGGAATTGGGGAAGGGTTAATGAGAAATATGTGCATGGATGTCTTTACCTGTACTAGTTTGTACCCAACAAAAATGTGTAATTAACCCTGTTGTACCCAAGAAATGTATAAAATTCCATGCTAAAAAATTAAAAAAAAAAAATAGGGCTGGGGGTATAGCTCGGAGGTAGAATGCCCCTGAGTTCAATCCCCAGTACCTCAAAAAAAAAAAAAAAATAGAAAAAAAATTACTAAGCAAGCCAGGCGAGGTGACACATGCTTGTAATCCCAGTCTTGGGAGACTGAGAGAGGAGGATCACAGGTTTGTAGTGAGCCTCAGCTACTTTGTGAGGCCCTCTGCAATTTAGTGAGATCCTGTTTAAAGATAGGGCTAGGGCCGGGTGTGGTGGCGTGCGCTTGTAATTCCAGTACTTGGGAGGATGAGACAGGAGGATCAAGGTTCACGGCTAGCCTCAGCTACTTAGCGAGGCACTCTGCAACTTAGTGAGACCCTGTTTCAAAATAAAGACTTAAAAAAAAAAATAGGGCTGGGGCTGGGGATGTAGCTTGGAGGTAGAATGCCCCTGGGTTCAATCCCCAGTACCACACACACACACACACAAAAAAAAAATTAAAATTACTAAGCAGATAGGTATGGTGGCATAAGCAGATAGGTATGGTGGCACATACCTCTAATCCTGTAATCCCTGTACTTAGGAGACTGAGACAGTAGGATCACAAGTTCAAGGCAAGCCTCAGCAACTTAATGAGACTCTCAGCAATTTAGCAAGACCCTGTTTCCAAATAAAAAATAAAATTGGGCTGGGGACGTAGCTCAGAGATAGAATGCCTCTAGGTTCAATCCCTAGTAAAACACACACACACACACACACACACACACACACACACACACACAATGATTAAGCTTCTCATTTTGTGAATAAACAAGGCATGTTTAAGGTGGAAAAAAACATTAGAAATTCGACCCCTGTGGTAACTGAGGTGATGTCTGGGACCATGTGGTCCATTATCAGAATCACGAGTTGACTGGCATCTGTTCAGAATTACCTAATGATCAGTTCACAGAAGCAGAAGCTCACAGCTCACGATGTGGATCATTAAACACCAGGAAAGCGCTTGCTAGTAGACATGGAATCTGTGGAATGTGTGTTTCTAAAAGATATTTGAGTTCATACAGTAGATAAAATGTACAAGTGAGATGCTAATGATTTAAGTAACCCACAGCACCAGGTAATCTCCTTTCCAGCGCAGGATTGGTCCCTGTAGTTAGTGGTTCCAGGAACCTCATGTTTGACCTCTCAGTCTGCTCTGCTGAATGTATAAAGCCATGGACCATGCAGAGATCTGATTTTTTCTTTTCTTTTTCCTTTTTTTTTTTTTTTCCTCCTGTGGTATTGAACCCAGGGACATTCTACCTCTGAGCTACACCCCAGCCCACCCCCCCCTTTTGTGGTAC
The DNA here is from genome assembly GCA_004027655.1 of Graphiurus murinus. Classification (NCBI taxonomy): domain Eukaryota; kingdom Metazoa; phylum Chordata; class Mammalia; order Rodentia; family Gliridae; genus Graphiurus; species Graphiurus murinus. Next base: position 1,512 of record PVLC010012007.1, read on the forward strand.
TGGGGATGGAACCCAGGGGCATTCTATTTCCAAACTACACCTCCAACCCTATTTTATTCTTTTATTTTGGAACAGGGTCTCACTAAATTGCAGATGGCCTCACTAAATTGCTGAGGCTGGCTGCAAATTTACAATCATCCTATCTGAGCCTCCCAAGTACTGGACTTACAAGTGTGCACCACCATACCTGGCTCCCCAGCCCTTTTTATTTTGGAACAGGGTTGCTGAGGCTGGCTTCGAACCTGTGATCCTTCTGTTTCAACCTCCCAAGTACTAGGGTTTCTCACTCTCTCTCTGTTCTGGGATTAAGCCCAAGGGTATTCTACCTCTGAACCACATTCCCAGCCCTTTTTTATTATTTTTCTTTTAAAACAGGGTCTCAGCCGGCCGTGGTGGCACACACTTGTAATCCCAGTATTTGGGAGGCTGAGAACAGAGGATCCAGGTTCGTGGCCAGCCTCAGCTACCTAGTGAGGCACTCCACAACTTAGTGAGACCCTGTTTCAAAATAAAGAATAAAAAATAGGGCTGAAGGTGTAGCTCGGAGATAGAATACCCCTCAGTTCAATCCCCACTACCGCAAAAAAAAAAAAAAAAAAACCAGGGTCTCCCTGGGCTGTTAAGAGTCTCTCTATGTCTCTATGTTGCTGAGGCTGTCTTCAAACCTGTGATCCTCCTGTACTGGGATTATAGGTATATGCCCCATGCCCGGTGGTTGCTTTCTGTATTTAGCTCTGTGCTTCCCCACAAAACGGGCACATTTTCAGAAGTAAACGTTGTCCACTTTACTTGTCTTGGTCTTTATTATCTCTAGAACATAGCATAAAACCTATTAAGCATACCTCCCAAGTATTATTTTTAGATAAGTATGTCTTTTCTAAAGAAAACATGTATATAGACTTGGGGTAATTAAACAATTCTGGTATATTTTAATGTATTGGTAAAATAATCAGTAACTGAAAATATATCTACATGCTCACCCCTTTCCTTTTGTGTTTGTTTGGGTGTTGAGGGTTGGACACAGGGCCTTGTGCATGCTAAACACACACATCGTCACTGAGCTGTGCACTCCCAATACTTCCTCTCCTTATTCTAGTTTCTTTGACTCCTAAATTCATGCCCATTCCAGGTTTCTGTCATCTCTACCTACCAGCAGACAAGTTTCCAGAGACATATTCATTTGACGTAGATGCCATGAACTTTCCGACCTCCAACCTCTGTTTCGTTGGGCTCTTGTCGATGATTGACCCCCCTCGATCCACCGTGCCAGATGCAGTTACCAAGTGCCGGAGCGCAGGCATCAAGGTGGGAGCTGCTCCCTGACTTGGGGAGCTCTCTGTTTGTGTCGCATCCCTTCTAGGCCATGATAGATAATAGGACGTTTTATCAGTCTTGAGATGCAGCCTCCATTGTCCATTTATCTTCATGATATTGAAACCAAAATATGAATTGCATTGCCATGTTAGTGTCAAGACTGTTGAAGCAACACAGGAATGCCTCAGGTACACGTCTATAGGCCCTTTCACAAATACATCAACATTGAGCCAGGACTGTAATCCCAGTACATGGGAGGCTGAGACAGGAGGATCACAGGTTCAAGGTTAGCACGCAGTAACTTAGTGAGACCCTGTTTCAAAAATAAAGAATAAAAAAATAGGGCTGGGGGTGTAGTTCAGACATAGGATGCCCTTGGGTTCAATCACCAGTACTATAAATAAATAAGTAAATAATATCAAAGGGGGAGGGCCTCCTTTAGTGTCAGAGGAAGGAATCTAAGGATCCTGGGAGCAAGGGCAGACCCAGTGGGACCAGAGTGTTCCTCAGGATACAGGGTAAACCACCACAGTCACTCCTGGTAGAGCAGGTGGTACTGAACCAGCAACCATGCTTTAGACCGCTGAGTCTCTCATGACTCACAGTCTTTATCGTCGGTGCACTAGGTCATTATGGTCACAGGTGATCATCCCATCACAGCCAAAGCTATTGCCAAGAGTGTGGGGATCATCTCGGCCAACAGTGAGACAGTGGAGGACATTGCAAAGCGCCTCAACATTGCTGTGGAGCAAGTCAACAAACAGTGAGTACCACCGACACAGCAGAAAGCCATAGTCTGCCTTCAGCCCCAGTGTCAGGTCTGAGGAGATGCTGTTGGGGACAAACCATCTAAAAAGCTAAGTACTCAGTCAGGGTCACGCTGGGTGGGTATGATCTGTAGTTCTCATGTTCGTTCATTCACTCAAGATTTTACTGAGCACCTAACACATGCCAAGCACTGTACTGTTGCTATGAGAGCCTTTCCTTGTCTGAAATTTCAAAATTCAATGAAGTACAGTTGTATGTAGCCTAATTACAGACATAGGTTCTAAGAAACTCAATTTCAGCCAGGCCCACACCTATAATCCCAGTACTTGGGAGGCTGAGACAGGAGTATTTCAGGTTCACAGCCAGCCTCAGCTACTTAGTCAGCCCCTCAGCAACTTAGTGAGACCTTGTTTCAAAATAAAAAATAAAATAAAATAAAATAGGGCTGGGGATGTAGCTCAGAGGCATAATACCCCTGGGTTCAATCCCCAGCACCACACACACACACACACACACACACAAAAAAAAAAAAGGAAGGGAGGGGAGGAGGGAGAGGGGGAAAAGAAAAGCAGTTTCATTATTGTACACACATCATAGAGTGTTTTTTGTTTTTTTGTGTTTTTTTTTGCGGTACTGGGGATTGAATTCAGGGGCACTCTACCTCCGAGCTATATCCCCAGCCCTATTTTTTATTCTTTATTTTGAAACTGGGTCTCACTAAGTTGCGGAGTGCCTCACTAGGTAGCTGAGGCTGGCCGCGAACCCGGATCCTCCGTTCTCAGCCTCCCAAATTCTGGGATTATAAACGTGTGCCACCACGCCCGGCCATAGAGTGGTTTTTTATTTTGGTTTAGTTTGGTTTGGTTTGTGGTACTAGAGATTGAACCTGGGTCATTCTGCCTTCAAACTATACCCCCAGAGGGCTAGCCTGGAATCTTCCATCCTTCTGTCTCAGCCTCCCAAATACTGGGATTATAGGTTCTTGCCACCATGCCATCCCCAGCTGCTATCTTTTATTAATTCAACACCCTAAAAAATAGAAAATGCCTGGTCTCCCCTTATTCATGGGAAGCCCTTTCTCATTTGTAAGTGTAAGAAGAAAATTAGTAAGTACTTAGTAAGTATTAGGTACTTAGTGTAGCACCCACACCCAGCAAGCACTCCCTAAAGCGGCTAAGACTGGCCTTGAATCTACAATCCTCCCATCTGAGCCTCCCAAGTACTAGGATTATGGGGAGGGAGAGCCCCCATGCCCAGTTTGTTTGGCTTTTTTTTTCGGTACTGGGGATTGAACTCAGGGGCATTCTACTCCCTAGCTACACCCCCAGCCCTATTTTATTCTTTATTTTGAAGTAGGGTCTCACCTAGTTGGGGAGGGCCTCACTAGGTAGCTGAGGCTGGCTGAGAACCCAGATCCTTCTGTCTTAGCCTCCCAAGTACTGGGATTACAAGTGTGTGCCACCACACCTGACTTGTTTGGCTTTTAAAAATAATAGTGCTGGGCATGGTAGTGCATTCTTGTAATCCCAGTACTTGGGAGGCTGAAACAGGAGGATTGCAGATTCAAGGACAGCCTCAGCAAGTAGTGAGACTCTCATCAACCTAGTGAGACCCTGTTTCAAAATAAAAATAAAATAGGGCTGGGGGTGTATCTCAGAGGTAGAAAGACCTTGGATTCAATACTTAGTGCCACAAAAAAATTAAATAATGAGAAAGCCAGCTGGGCGTGGTGGCACACGCTTGTAATCCCAGCATTTGGGAGGCTGAGACCGGAGGATCTGGGTTCGCGGCCAGCCTCAGCTACCTAGTGAGGCACTCCACAACTTAGTGAGACCCTGTTTCAAAATAAAGAATAAAAAATAGGGCTGGGGGTATAGCTCAGAGGAGAATGCCCCTGAGAATGCCCCAGTACTGCAAAAAAAAAAAAAAAAGAGAGAGAGAGAGAGAGAAAGCCAGGTATGGTGGCTAGAGCCTATAGTCCAAGCACTTGAGGAGGCTGAGATGGGGGGATCACTGGAGCCCAGGAGTTCAAGGTCAGTTTGGACAATAGTTAACAAGACCCCATCTCTTTATGTGTTGGGATGGGGGTGTCCTAGGGATTGAACCCAGGGGCACTCTGCCTCTGAGCTACATTCCCAGCTTGATTTTTGTTTTTTTAATTTTTGAAACAGGGTCTCACTAAATTGCTGATGTTCCTTTCAAACAGGAACAATGCTCCTGTCTCAGCCTCCCAAGCAAAACCCTACCTCAAAATAAATAAGTAAAATAATGGGATTATAGCTTTCCACACAAGCCATCGCAGTGAACCAGAGTGTAAGGGGGTGGTTCTTTCATGAATGTTCTATTTACCCACTCAGCAGCTCTGGCTTCAAGACCTTGTGTTAATATAGTCTGGCAGCTGAACCAGGAAAGAAAACATCCCTGCCTTCTTATCTTCCCTGGATTTTTTTTTTTTTTTTAACTAGTGATTGGGTAGACCTATAGTTTGAATCATCAAGTGCTAAAATTCCAATATTTAGCACCGGGCAGAAAAATAAACTGAAAAGCTCAAAACTTACAAAACATAAAGAAAATAATGCTTTCTACTTATAGCATTTATGCTGAAGTTTGGAGGTTAAAATGTAGAGCGGTAGCCAAGGGAAGCTGGGAGATGCCTACTCCTTGCCAGGGAGACTTGTGCAGGCCTTAGGGCAGTAGTGATCCCAGGACTTGAGAAGCTGAAACAGGAAGAACATAGATTCAAAGCCAGCCTCAGCAACTTCGTGAGACCCTCTGCAACTGAGACCCTATTTTGAATAAACAATAAAATAGGTCTGGGGATGTAGCTCAGAGGTAGAATGTCCTTGGGTTTTAGCCCTAGTACCACAAAAATAAATAAATAAATAAATAAATAAATAAATAAATAAATAAATAAATAAATATAAAAAGGACTGGGAGTGTGGCTCAGTAGTAGAACATTCCTGGGTTCAATCACCAGCCCCCCCTCCTCCTACATACATGCCAAAGAATCCCTATAAGTGTACTTTTGCACATAGCAGACTTCTACAAACTGAAATAAACATTGAAAAATTGTCATCCACATGTATTGGCAAAAGTGAATTCTAGAACTCAAAACATAGGAACAGTTGTTTTGTTTTTGCTATGCTGAGGATCAAGCCCAGTTCCTCTCATGTGCTAAGTAAGAGTTCTACCACCAACTCATACCCAGCTCTGAGCAGGCAGACAGGCAGGTCCCATCACTTCAAGAAGTGCCCTCTTCCCCTCCTCCCCATTCCTGGGAAGAAAAGACTATGAGGCAGTGTTCCTCCTGTCACAGAATACCTGGAAATGGCCTTATTTTTAGCCTCAACGTAGGTGTGTGTGTGTGTGTGTGTGTGTGTGTGTGTGTGTGTGTGTGTGTGTTGATACTGGGGATTGAACCTGGGACCATTCTACCACTGAGCTACACCTCCAGCCCTTTATGTTTTTCATTTTGAGACAGGATTTCGCTAGGTTACTTCACACTGGCCCCCAACCTGTGAGCCTCCTGTCTCAGCCTCCCACATGCTGGGATCACAGACATGTACCACCATGCCCAGCTGCCTCAGTTCACTATCTTGAAATGGAGACCAAAGTGTCCCAGTACGTCTAACCTCTGAGATCTCTTGAGAGTATCAGGTGTTCTGTGTAATGTCAAAGACATTAAATACCACATGCCCATACCTTGCCCAGAATGGTGTTTCAACCTAAGATCTGGCCTTGGGCTTCAACCTGGTTTCTTCTGGCCCTCGTAGGGATGCTAAAGCTGCTGTGGTGACCGGCATGGAGCTGAAGGACATGAGCCCAGAACAGCTGGATGAGCTCTTAACCAACTATGCAGAAATTGTCTTTGCTCGGACATCCCCCCAGCAGAAGTTGATCATTGTGGAGGGCTGCCAGCGGCAGGTGAGTAGGCAGGGCCTGTTCTGTCCATGCAGAAATGCAGAGCAGAGGTTGGGTAGCCTGGCATCTCCTATGGCTGCACACTTCCCAGTTCCCTGCATTTTATCATACAGGACCTGTGGTTTCTGATAGCCAAGCATTTGTCACTGTGGTAGGTGTGGATGTAGAAAGATTTAGACATGTAAAGATGTAAGCCAGCTGTGGTGGCACACACCTGTAATCCCAGTACCTGGGAAGCTGAGGCAGGAGGATCAGGGGTTCGAAGTTAGCCTCAGCAATTTAGTGAGACCCTGTTTCAAAATAAAAAATAAAATAGGGTTGGGGGTATAGCTCATTTGTAGAGTACTGGGTTCAAAAAAAAGGAAAGAATGCAAGGAGAGAGGGAGGGAAGGAGAAAAGAAGATATGTGAAGACATAAGATACAGTCATCCCTTGGTACCCACTTGCCTTTGGTTTTAGGACCTCCGTAGGATATGACCTGTTGAGCCCAACTCACTCTCACCTCACTGGGTCTCTGCAGGATGCCGTTGTCGCCGTGACAGGGGATGGAGTGAATGACTCTCCAGCTCTAAAGAAGGCAGACATTGGCATTGCCATGGGGATAGCAGGTTCTGACGCTGCCAAAAATGCAGCCGACATGGTCTTACTGGATGACAACTTTGCCTCTATAGTCACAGGAGTGGAGGAAGGTAATGGGGTCTCAGGGTGTGTTCCCGAGTGTCAAGTGCCGGAGTTGCCGGAGACCAGAACCAAGTCCTATAAAGAGACATCTTTGCCTAGGTCGCCTGATCTTTGATAACCTAAAGAAGACCATTGCATATACCCTGACCAAGAACATTGCTGAGCTTTGCCCCTTTTTGATCTACATCATCGTTGGGCTCCCTCTGCCCATTGGCACCATTACCATCCTGTTCATCGACTTGGGCACAGACATTGTAAGTGCCACTGAAGGGAACAGGGTCTGATAACCACCCCAGGGGATATAAAGGTCAGGGTTTTTTTCTTTTTTGGTACTGAAGATTGAACCCAGGGCATTCTACCTTTGAACTACACCCCCAGCCCTTTTTATTTTTTATTTTGGATCAGGGTATTGCTAAATTGCCAGTGCTGCTCTTGAACCTGTGATCTTCCTGTCTCAGTTTCCCATGTACTGGGATTACAGGCATGTGCGACCACACCCAGCTGACCCTCAGCAATTTAGCAAGATCCTATTTCAAAATTTAAAAATTAAAATAAAAAATTTAAAGGGCTGGGGATGTAGTTCAGGGATAAAATGCCCCTGGGCTCACCCCCCAATATAAAAAAAGAAATTCGTACAAACTATAGGTCCCTATTGCCTGCATCCTAGAGGAACCAGTTCCACACCCCATGGCTCCCACTAGCATCCAGCAGCCACACGCACCCAGACCCAGCTTTGCCAGGCCCTGGCTGTTACCATCGCTCTGTAAGGAGACAACGTTCTAGGGCTAGGTCTCACTGGCCCTCTTACCCTCTAGATTCCCTCCATCGCCTTGGCATATGAGAAAGCTGAAAGTGACATTATGAATAGGAAGCCTCGCCACAAGAAGAAGGATAGACTGGTGAACAAGCAGCTGGCTGTCTACTCTTACCTGCACATTGGTAAGACAAGACCACTCCCTCCCTCCATAGAGAATGCAATGGAGACCTAGGCACAGGTAGAAAGCGTGCTTTCCCTTTGGGGTGGGATCCAGATGTCAGGAGGGGCCGAGAGGGTCCTGGGTGCGTGAGGTATTCTCTGTGATCATCGTGGTGCCTGTGTACTTGTCTCCTGCTCCTCCAGGTCTCATGCAAGCCCTGGGGGCCTTCCTCGTGTACTTCACGGTCTATGCGCAGCAGGGCTTCTGGCCCACCTCACTCATCAACCTCCGGGTAGAATGGGAGATGGATGATGTCAATGAGTTGGAAGATAGCTACGGGCAGGAATGGGTGAGCTGGGCGCTTTGCCGTTAGTGCTGCTTGGTCTTCTGTTCTCTTTCCATCTTGCCCAAACTAACATAGAACCTCCATCTGTCTGAATAGCCTTGAGGACCTGAGAGCTTCTCAGTTAATAGTACTTGGAAAGCTGAGACAGGAGTATCACAGGTTTGAGGCCATCCTCAACAACTTAGCGAAGTCCTCAGCAACTTAGTGAGACCCTGTAAAATAAAATAGGGCTTGGGTGTAGCTCAGAGGTACAATGTCCCTAGGTTGAATCCCCAGCCCCCTCCCCCCACACACACATACAAAAAAAGGGACTGCAGATATAGCTCAGAGGCAGAATTTTCTTGTGTTCAAACCCCTGTACCAAAAGAAAAAAATGGGGCAGGAGGCTCTTTGTGACACTAGTAGTTCTGCCTGTGTGTGTTGGTGGGGAGGGAGAAGTAACTAGGGATTGAACCCAAGGGCATTCTACTTCCAAACTACACCCGCAGCCCCCCCCTTTCTTTTTTGCGATACTGGGGATTGAACCCAGGGGTATTCTACCTCCAAGCTATACCCCCAGTCCTATTTTTTATTCTTTATTTTGAAACAGGGTCTCACTAAGTAGCTGAGGCTGGCTGCAAACCCGGATCCTCTGGTCTCAGCCTCTCAAGTACTGGGATTACAAGTGTGCACCACCATGCCCAGCTTCCACAGCCCTTTTCATTTTTTGTTCAGAAACAGGGTCTCTCTAGGTTGCTGAGAGTCTCACTATGTTGCTGAGGTTGTCCTTGAACTTTCGATCCTCCTGTCTCAGCCTCCCAAGTACTGGGATTACAGAGGTGTACCACCATGACCAGATTGGTTCTGCCTTTAAGGGTCTTGCCTAATCTCTCAAATTAGACTCCAAAAGTTTACTTTTTTGTTTGTTTGTTTCTTTTTGTGGTGTTATGGATTGAACCCAGGGACTTATACATGCTAGGCAAGTGCCCTACCACTGAGCCACAAACCCAGCCCGAGTTCACTGTTTTTTGTTTTATTGTTATTTGGGGGTTTCATTACTGTTGTTTTTTGAGTACTAGAGATTGAACTCAGATCCTTACACATGCTAGGAATGCACTATGCCACTGAGCTACATCTCCAACCCTCAAGAGTTCTTTTTTTTTTTTTTTGATACTGTAGATTGAACCTAAGGGCATTCTACCTCCAGGATACACATCCGACATTTTTTTTTTTTTTTTTTTTTTTTTTTTGCGGTACTGACCATTGAATCCAGGGGCATTCTATCTCTGAACTACACCCCCAGCCCTCTTTTGTTCTTTATGTTGAAACAGGGTCTCCCTAAGTTGCAGAGGGCCTCACAAGTTGCTGAGGCTATCTGTGAACCTCCTGTCTCAGCCTCCCAAATACCGGGATTACAAGTGTGTGCCACCGTGCCTGGCTCTTATTTTATTTTTATTTTGAAGCAAGGTCTCTTTAGGTTGATGAGAGTCTCACTATTTGCTGATGCTGTCCTCAAACCTATGATTCTCCTATCTCAGCCTCCAAGTACTGGAATTACAGGCATGCTCCATGACACCCAGCTTTATTTTTTATTTTGAAACGGGGTCTTGCTAGGTTGCTGAGGATCTGGCTAAGTTGTTGAGGCTGTCCTCGACCTATGATTCTCCTGTCTCAGCCTCTCAAGTACTAGGATTACAAGTATATGCCACTATACCCAGCAAGAGTTTACTTCTTTGTGTGTGTGTGTGGTGCTGGGGATTGAACCCAGGGCATTCTACCTCTGAGCTACAACCCCAACCCTGTTTTATTTTGAAACAGAGTCTCACTAAGTTGCAGAGGGCCTCATGAAGTTGCTGAGGCTGGAAGAAAACCTGCAATCCTCCTGTCTCAGCCTCCCAAATACTGGGATCACAGCCAGGGGCTTCCGCACCAGCCAAGAGCTCACTTCTTTTTTTTTTTTCGGTACTGGGGATTGAACTCGGGGGCATTCTACCTCCGAGCTACATCCTCGGCCCTATTTTTTATTCTTTATTTGTTGAAACAGGGTCTCACTAAGTTGCGAAGTGCCTCACTAGGTAGCTGAGGCTGGCCGTGAACCTGGATCCTCTGGTCTCAGCCACCCAAATGCTGGGATTACAAGCGTGCGCCACCACGCCTGGCTAAGAGCTCTTTAAGTTACTTTGCCAGTGATCCAAAAGTATAACCAATCTAACAACATTCACAACTGGGCCAAATAAGTTGGTATCTTTCTTTACTTACCTGGTTCTAAACACAAGGAGGTGGTCCACCCTCAATTCAGATGAG
>PVLC010012007.1:11841-45634 GCA_004027655.1 Graphiurus murinus
CTTTTTTTTTTTTTTTTTTTTTTTTTTTTTTTTTTTGCGGTACTGGGGATTGAACTCAGGGGCATTCTACCTCTGAGCTATACCCCCAGCCCTATTTTTTATTCTTTATTTTGAAACTGAGTCTCACTAAGTTTCAGAGTGCCTCACTAGGTAGCTGAGACTGGCCGCGAACCCGGATCCTCTGGTCTCGAGACCCTTTTTCAAGATGAAAATTTAATAAAAGGGGAGGATGGCTGGAGGTATGGCTCAAAGGTAGAATGTCCCTGGATTCAATCTTTAGTACCACAAAAAAAAAAAAAAAAAAAAAAGAACGGTGTAGTGGTGCACGTTTATAACCCCAGTACTTGGGAGACCTGAGACAGGAGGAGGATCTTAGGTTCAAAGCCAGCCTTGGCAACTTAGCGAGGCTTTCAGCAACCTAGTGGTGAGACCCTGTTTCCAAATAAGAAATTAAAAAATCGGGCTGAGGGTGTAGCTTGGAGGTAAAATGCCTCTGGATTCAATCGCAAGTAACACACACACACCAAAAAAAAAAAAAAAAAAAAAAAAAACCCACACACACACACACACACACAGCACTGAAATCTCCCCACAGTGTCCCTCCAGGGTCTCAGTCTCATCTTTCTCTGCCCATTCACAGACGAGGTACCAGAGGGAATACCTAGAATGGACAGGCTATACAGCCTTCTTTGTTGGCATCATGATCCAGCAAATCGCAGATCTGATCATCAGGAAAACCCGTAGAAATTCCATCTTCCAGCAGGGGCTCTTCAGGTACTTCCCATGCCTGACCTCATGGTCCCTGGGCCTGCCATGCTAGGATGACAAGGCTCTGGGGATTTTTAGGACACCCCTATACCCTATGAGGCCTGTGACACTGTCTGTTGCATGCATGAGCCTGGAACACTGGAATTCAGAATCTGTTTGCTTGTGTGTGTGTTGCAGAAATAAAGTCATCTGGGTGGGGATCGCCTCACAAATCATCATCGCATTGATCCTCTCCTATGGGCTCGGGAGTGTCACAGCATTGAGCTTCACCATGCTTAGGTGAGACAGCCTCTAACAGAAACAAGGTCACGGCCGCTCGGCACCAGCCAACCCCAGAGTTCCTTCAGGGTTTCCCCCAAGTCTTTCCAAAGAAATCAAACTGATTCCATGCTATGAGAGCCCAGCCTCTGACCTGCCATTTCCCAAAAGAAGAAGTAGATTTCTGCCTCACCTAGCCATCTCCAACCTCATCCAGCAGGTTACCCCAAAAGCAGACATCACTTCGACCAGTCACAGTCCAGGCCAAATACAGATATTTCCAGGACTGTGTTGCATGACTCAGTGGATTTTTTTATCTTTCTAGAAAGGCAGGGATAATGAAGAAGAAGCCCCCTGCCCACTGGCTGGGGTCTGGGCTGTCCCCTTTAGACAAGCCAGGGCTCACCTTCCTCCCCTCTGCTTCCAGGCCTCAGTATTGGTTTGTTGCTATCCCGCACGCCATCTTGATTTGGGTGTATGACGAAGTGCGAAAACTCTTCATCAGGCTCTATCCTGGAAGTAAGTAGCAATATAACTTTTTCTTATTTTTGCAGAGCTGAAGATAGAACCTAGGGCCTTGTGCATACTAGGTAATTCTGTACCACTGAGCTACACCTCTAGCCCAGTATGTTGATTTTTTTTTTCTTTTTTTTTTTTTTTGCGGTACTGGGGATTGAACCCTGGGGCATTCTACCTCTGAGCTATACCCCCAGCCCTGTTTTTTATTGTTTATTTTGAAACGGGGTCTCACTAAGTTGTGGAGGGCCTCACTAGGTAGCTGAGACTGGCTGTGAACCCAGATCCTCCCATCTCAGCCTCTCAAATGCTGGGATTACAAGCATGCACTACCACACCCGGCTTGTTGATTTTTTGTGTGTGTATGTGTGTGATACTATGGATTGAATCCAGGAGCATTCTACCTCTGAGCTATACCCAGGCCTCTTTTATTTATTTATTTGAAAAGGAGTCTTGCTATGTTGCTGAGGATCTTGCTAAGATGCTGAGGCTGGCCTCAAACCTGTAGTCCTCCTGTCTCAACCTCCCAACAGTAATATAATTGATTTTTTTTTCACTTTTTTGTAGTGCTGGGTGTTGAACCCAGGGGCATTCTACCTCTAAACTATACCCCAGCCCTCTTTTTTAAAATTTTGAAACAGAGTCATTAAGTTGTTGAGGGCCTTCCTAAGTGGCTGAGACTAGCTGTGAACCTGCTATCCTCCTATCTCACCCTCCCAATAGTAATATGATTTTTTTTGAGGTACTGGGGATTGAACCCAGGGGCATTCTACCTCCCAGCCCTATTTTATTTTTTATTTTGAAACACAGTCTCACTAAGTTGTGGAGGGCCTCACTAAGTAGCTGAGGCTGGCTACAAACCTGCGATCCTCCTATCTTAGCCTCCCAAGTACTGGGATTACGAGCGTGTGCCACCATGCCTGGTTTGTAATATGATTTTTTGAGGCTCTGTGTACTTCCTTCTACAGGCGCGCGCGCGTTTGTGCTCTCTCTCTCTCTCTCTCTCTCTCTTTTTCTGTTGTACTGGAGATTGACTCCAGAGGCATGATACCTCCAAGCTGAACACCAACACCAATTCTTTCTTTCTTTTTTCTTTTACTTTTTTTTTTGTCTATGTGTGTGGTACTAGGGATTGAACCCAGAGGCATGCTACCTTTGAGCTACCCCAGCCCCATTTTATTTCTTATTTGGAAACAGGGTCTCACTAGGTTGACAAGAGTCTCACCACTTCCTGAGGCTGTCCTTGAACCTTTGATCCTCGTGTCTCAGCCTCCCAAGTACTGGGATTACAAACGTGCCACCACGCCCGACCTTTTTTTTGTAATTTTGAAACAAGGTCTCACTAAGTTGCAGAGTTTCACTAAGTTTCTAAGGCTGACCTCAAAGTCATGATCTTCCAGTCTTAGCCTCCCAAGTACTGGGATTACAGGTGTGTGCTGCCATTCCTGGCTTCTCCATTTCTGATTTACCCTTTTCTACCTCTACAGGCTGGTGGGATATGAACATGTACTATTGAGACCACATCACTCACCAAGTCTTGCAGCAGTGTATTCAGAATGTCCTTCCTCTTCTGGCTACTGGCTGGCAGATCTCTTTGCAGTAGAGACATCTCCAACTCCCTACAACAGAGACTTCCTTAGAGTAAACCATGTACAGCATACTTATGTTCTGTACCTCAAAGCTGAGATTCGACATTTTTTTTTTTTTTTTTTTTTTGCGGTACTGGGGATTGAACTCAGGGCCATTCTACCTCCAAGCTTTTACCCCCAGCCCTATTTTTTTTTATTCTTTATTTTGAAACAGGGTCTCACTAAGTTGCGGAGTGCCTCACTAGGTAACTGAGGCTGGCTGCGAACCCGGATCCTCCGGTCTCAGCCTCCCAAATGCTGGGATTACAAGCGTGGGCCACCATGCCCGGCTCGAGATTCGACATTTATATAGGATCTTCATCTCTAGCTCCATCTCTTTATTTGAAAATATTATGTGAACTTCAAGGAACTGGTCTAGGGGCCAGGCATGGTGGCACACCCCTATAATCCTTGTACTTGGGAGGCAGAGACAGGAGGATCACAGGTTTGAAGCCAGCCTTAGCAATGTAGCAAGACTCTCAGCAACTGACTGAGACCCTGTTTCAAAATAAAAACTAAAAAGGGATTGGGATGTAGCTCAGAGGCAGAAGCCCCGTGGTTCAATCCCCAGTAACACACACACACACACACACCACATGAAGGAACTGGTATAGGAAGAGACATGTTTATATGTATATAAAGCTCATTGTGCTAGTCTTGTACTCTGCTGGGCTCTGCCTCAAATTCCAAAAGGACCATTTAGATCTTATTTCCTCACCCTACTAAAGGCCCAGTGACCCCTGAGAGTTTTATGACTCTAGCAAGAATGATATGTTCATGTCACTGTGGTCACAGAAGGTTAACTCAGCGGAAGGAAGGGGAAGTGACCCCAGGTGTACAACACAGCAGCATGGATGACCTCAGTGTCAACTCTGAGATGTGTCACCCCACCCCACCTCCTGCCACCTCCCCAGCCCTTTTGTGTCCCCCTCGTACATCACTCTATCACCTCCGAAAAGAAACTCCAAGTCCATTTCATATATCCTGACTCAGACATTCAAACCATCCAAAGGTACCTTTGTTTACCAGGATCCAGCCTCAGCAGAAGTATTTATTTCTTGTAAAACCCTTGTCAAGTGCCCTCCAGCAGCAATTTTATGCCATTCATGTTTTGTGTTGTAACTTAAGTATATTCACACATGACAACTACATCCATGTTGACAGGCCCAAAGAGGCCTCGGTTTTTTAGTAAAAAATGTTTTATAAAAGCAGGTCTCATTGTGGTGGTCTAATTTAATTTGAGTTTCCTAAAAGCAGAGCATAGAACACAAAATGATGTAATGTGATTTCCTTTTTTTTTTTTCTTTGTCCTTTCCTATCTTTATTTCTGTGCTGGGGATTGAAACCAGGGGCATTCTACCTCTGAGCTAGACTCCCAACCATTTATTTATTTATTTATTTATTTATTTATTTAGTGGTACTAGGGATTGAACCCAGGGGTATCCTGCCTCTGAGCTGCCCCCTCCCCTGCCCTATTTTTTGTTTTTAAACAGGATCTTGCTAAGTTGCTGAGAGTCTTACTATTTGCTGAGGCTATCCTTGAACCTGTGATTCTCCTGTCTCAGACTCTCTAGTACTGAGATTACAGGCTTGTGCCACCACACCCAGCCTTTCCCATCATTTTATTTATCTGTAGAAGGTCTGGAAGTGAAGCAGGGATCACCATGAGGACAAAGGGTAAATGTACTCCTGGGTCTTAATTCAGAGCTCATTTTCTGTTCAAAGGTGGTGACGTGCTTTCAACAAATCTTAGCAGCTTCAAAGACCAGGTGCATCATTAGGGCCAGGGTGTTAGAAATTTAAAAAGCCAGCCGAGCGTGGTGGCACATGCTTGTAATCCCAGTACTTGGGAGGCTGAGACCAGAGGATCCAGGTTCGCAACCAGCCTCAGTTACTTAGTAAGGCTCTCCACAACTTAGTGAGACCCTGTTTCAAAATAAAGAATAAAAAATAGGGCTGGGGGTGTAGCTCAGAGGTAGAATGCCCCTGGGTTCCATCCCCAGTACCGAAAAAAAAAAAAAAAAAATTAAACAAGCCAGGTGCAATGGGACATGCCTGTGGTCCCAGTAGTTTGGTGGCTGAGACAAGAAGATCAAAGGTTTGAGGCCAGCTTCAGCAATTTAGCAAGACCCTCAGCAACTTAGACCCTGTTTCAAAGTTAAAACAAAAAAAAAAGGGCTGGGGTGTAGCTTGGAGGTAGAATGCCCCTGGGTTCAATCCCCAGTACCCTTCCCCACCAAAAAAAAAGAAACAAATTAATAAACAACATAAAGGATAAAACTGCTGAGGAGTCATAGGAAACAGTAAATCCCTAGGGCCCTTGACTTGCTAATTGCAATAAATTGGGCTTTTTCTACTCCCTACATGTCTCTCTCTCTCTCTCTCTCTCTCTCTCTCTCTCTCTCTCTCTCTCTCTCTCTCTCTCTCTTCTTTTTTTGGTGCATTATAATTATACATCATATTGGAGTATAGAGTGGTAGAAACATACATGTACACAACTCCCCTGAGCCCCCTCAGTCACTCCATTGGAGTCTCTGCTCTTCAACCTGATGTTACTCTTATTTCCAAATTTCTCTCTAGCTTCCATATATAACAGAAAACACATCTATTCATTTTTTGAGACTGGCTAATCTCACTTAGCATAATATTCTTGAGTTCCATCCATTTTCCTGCAAGTGACATAATTTTGTTCTTTATGGCTGAGTAAAATTCCATTGTGTGTATATACCATAGTTTTTGTGATCTATTCATCTGTTGATGGTCACCTACACTGGTTCCATAATTTGATTATTGTAAATTGCACTGCTATGAACATGGATATGCAAGTATCACTATTCTTATTTCAATTCCTTTGGGAAGATGCCCAGGAGCACTAATGCTGGGTCATGTGGTGGTTCGATTCCCAGTCTTCTGAGAACCTTCCACACTGATCTCTAGTAGCTGAACTAGTTTGCAGTCCCACCAACAGGGTATTAGATTTCCTATTTCAGATTATAAAATTATGGGATATCCACACAATGGAATTCTATTCAGCAGTAAAGAACAACAAAATTAGCTGGGCATGGTGGCACACGCTTGTAATCCCAGCATTCGGGAGGCTGAGACCGGAGGATCCGGGTTCGTGGCCAGCCTCAGCTCTACCTAGTGAGGCATTCTGCAACTTAGTGAGACTCGGTTTCAAAATAAAGAATAAAAAATAGGGCTGGGGGTGTAGCTTGGAGGTAGAATGCCCCTGAGTTCAATCCCCAGTACCGCAAAAAAAAAAAAAGAACAACAAAATTATGTCATTTACAAGAAAATGGAAAGACCTGGAGAACATTATGTCATGTGAAATTAGCCAGTCACAGAAAGTGAAGGGTCATATGTATTCTTTAATATATGGAAACTAGGGAATAATAGGGATACCAGAGGGACTCCAGATAATGGAGAAGAAATCTCAGTAGAGCCAGGGAGGTGGTCTAAGGGAAGTGGTGGGGGAAGAGTAAGGTTCATTGAAGGAATTAATACCATAGGCTATGTGTACATATGTGAAAATACCAAACTCAGTACTCTGGGGAGGCAGCGGGAGGGGAGGCACCAAGTGCTGTGTGTGTATGTCATTGTCATCATGATTTACATTATGATGTGAGACTGTAGTGCACCAATAAAAGCATATAAAAAAAGAGTTCCTATTTCCTCCAAATCCTTGCCTACATCTATTATTGTTTTTGTTTGTTTGCTTTTTGTGGCACGGGGATTGAACCCAGGCATTTTACCTCTGAGCTACACCCCCAGCCCTATTTTATTTTTTATTTGGAAACAGGGTCTCATTAAGTTGTGGAGAGCCTGAATTGCTGAGACTGGTTGTGAATATGCGATCCTCCTGTCTCAGCCTTCCAAGTACTAGGATTACAGGTGTGTGCCACCATGCTGGGCTCAGTGTAGTTTTGATTTGCATCTCCCTGATTGCTAAAGATGTTGAACATTTTTTTATATACTTATTGGCCATTTGTATTTCTTCTTTTGAGAAGTGTCTATTCAGTTCAGTTGCCCATTTTTTGATTGGGTTTGTTTTTTTTTTAGTGTTAAGTTTCTTTAAGCTCTTTGTATATTCTAGATAGTAGTCTTGTACTAGAGGGGTAGATGGCAAAGATCTTCTCCCATTCTGTAGGCTCTCTCTGTAGACTCTTGATGGTTTTCTTTGCTGCACAAAAGTTTTTTATTTTAATACCATCCCATTTATTAATTCTTGTTTTAGTTTCCTGAGTTTTGGGGGTCTTATTGAGGAAGTTTCTATTAGTACCTATATGGTGGAATGTTGGCCCTATGCCCTTTTCCTGGTCTAATTTCATGTGCTCTCTCCCCTCTCTCTCTCTCTTTTTTTTTTTTTTTTTTTTTTTTTTGGTACTGGAGATTGAGCCTGGGTATTCTACTTCAAACTACACCCCAGCCCTATTTTTTTTTTTTTTTTATGGTACCGAGGATGGAACCTGGGGGCATTCTACCTCCGAACTAAAGCCCCATCCCTATTTTTTATTCTTTATTTTGAAACAGGGTCTCACTAAGTTGCGGAGGGCCTCACTAAGCAGCTGAGGCTGGCCGCGAACCCAGATCCTCCAATCTCTGCCTCCCAAATGCTGGGATTACAAGTGTGTGCCACCACTCCCAGCTCTCCTGTTTTTTATTCTTTACTTTGAAACAGGGTCTCACTAAGTTGCAAAGGGCCTCACTAAGTAGCTGAGGCTGGCCGCAAACTTGTGATCCTCCAGTCTCAGTCTCCCAAGTACTGGGATTACAAGTGTGCACCACAATACCCAGCTTCTATGTGCTCTCTTAAAAGCTATAAAACTGCCGAATGTGGTGGCCATACCTGAGATCCCAGTACTCAGAAGGCTGAGACAGGAGGATTGTGGATGCAAGGCCAGCATCAGCAATTTAGCAAAATCCTGTTTCAAAATAAAAAACAAGAAGGGCTGGGAGTGTAGCTAAGAGGCAGAATGCTCTGGTTCCCATCCCCAGTAACAAAAAATAAAAATTAAAAATAGGGCTATAAAACTTATCCTTATCACAAAGCAAAGATGTTTATACACACATGGCATCCATATGAAAAACCAGTTTGTCTCCATGCTGACAGGCTGACCTTGCCTTCCTCAAAAGTTCATGTGACCTCACAGGAAAAGAAGGTGAAAAACCTCTTTTGAAAATTGTACCCAGAGCTAATTAACATTCCTAACCCTTTAGCCCCCTTGCTAACAGCTCTATTCATAGGAATAAAAGCTGGTTCTTTCCTTGTCCTGGGATATCATTTGGTCTATGATGTGGCTCCCTTCAGCTCTAAGCAAGAAGTTCCAATGAGCCATGCATGGTGGTGCACACCCATAATCCCAGTACTTGAGAGGCTGAGATGGGAGGATCACAGGTTCGAGGACAGCCTCAGCAAATAATGAGACTCATCACCTTAATGAAACCCTGTTTCAAAATAAAAATGAAAACAGGGCTGGGGGTGTATCTTGGAGGTAGAATGCCCAAGGGTTCAATCCCCACTACCAAAAAAACAAAAAAGTTCCAATGAAGTCCTGTTCTTGTCAAAATGGTATCTCTGTCTAATTTTTTTTTTTTTTTTTTGGAGGGGGGAGGATACTAGGGATTGAACACAGAGCCCTTCTACCTTCAAGCAACACCTCAGCCTTTTTTATTTTTAAACAAAAATAAAAAAAAAGGTCTTGCTAGGTTGCTGAGAGTCTCACTAATTTGCTGAAGCTATCCTCAAACCTGCGATCCTCCTGTCTTAGCCTCTCGAGTACTGGGATTACAGGTGTGCATCTGTCTGATTCTTCTGAATGAGAGCAGGAAAACCCAATGGCCGGACCTTGGAAGCACAGGGCTTTCTGCACACAGCTTTGGGAGTGCCCACACTCACCAGCGCTCTCTGGGCAGCAGTCCTCTTGAGAGCCTCTCTCAGCCTTTGTACCAGTTACTCCCCCACAACTGACTGACTTGATGGAAGTTGGAAATGACATTTGGTTCAGGTGTCTCCATTTGGTGGTCGCTCCTCATTCAGTCTTTCACATGATGCTGGTAGTTCTGGGACAGGAAAAGGAAGCTTAGAGCCAGTGTGCTCAGGGGTCACTCTTAGGAACATGAAGGGCCGTCGTCGTAACTTGGTATAAATAGATCATAATGTCCAGTGTGCATGTGTGTGTTGACTCCAGCTCAGATCAGGTTGCCATCATCGTGGCTTTCGACTCTGGATTCAGCCACAATCATCAGAGGTCTAATCTCCCATCAGTAGGTTCAGTGAACTGGAAACCCTTTCCAGGGGAGTTTGGGAAGTGTGAGA
The DNA here is from genome assembly GCA_004027655.1 of Graphiurus murinus. Classification (NCBI taxonomy): domain Eukaryota; kingdom Metazoa; phylum Chordata; class Mammalia; order Rodentia; family Gliridae; genus Graphiurus; species Graphiurus murinus. The sequence continues at coordinate 21,331 of PVLC010012007.1, forward strand.
CTGGCCTCCTTCCAGTTCCAACAAGGCAAGTGATGCTTTCTAGGGTTGGCGAAGAACAATTTGCCTTCCTGCTTTGCCTCCCATGTAAAGGCCACTGGGTTCCTGGCTGTGACGCTTGATAGCTCTTTGTCTTGCCTGAGCCAGTGAGAGGTTGTTGTCAATGACTCACAGCTGTAAGATTTAACTTGAGGTGGAATTAAGTTCAAAAGTATTTATTTTATCCATTATTTATTTATTTTGATATATATTGATACTGGGGATTGAACCCCAGGGACCTTCTACCTCCAAGCTACACCTGTAGCCCTATTTTTTTTTTTTTTTTTTAAACTGGATCTCACTAAGTTGCTGAGGCTGGCCTTGAGCCTGTCATCCTCCTGTTTTTTATCCCCCCCCCCCAGTACTGGAGATGGAACCCAGGGGCATTCTACCTCTGAGCTACACCCCCAGCCCTATTTTTTATCCTTTATTTTGAGACAGGGTCTCACTAAGTTGTGAGAGGGCCTCAGTAAGTAGCTGAGGCTGGCCATGAACCTGCGATCCTCCTGTCTCAGTCTCCTAAGTACTGGGATTACAAGCGTGTGCCACCATGCCTGGCTTTATTCTTTATTTTGAAACAGGGTCTCACTAAGTTGCAGAGAGCCTCACTAAGTTGCTGAGGCTGGCTGTCAACTGCGATCCTCCTATCTCAGCCAAGTACTAGAATTATAGGTGTGCACCACCACACCTGGCTTGAAAGGATTTAAATTTGAAACAAGTCTCTTGAAGCAGGAGTTATGTCTGAAATTTCATATTTGTAGTTACCTATTGCAAAAGTTGATATTCACTTTTTTGTTTTTTGTTTTTAACTGGGAATTAAACTCAGGGGTCTTCTACCACTGAGCTACATTCCGGCCCTTTAACTTTTATTTTGTATTTTGAGGCAGAGTCTCATTAAGTTGTCCAGTCTGGCCTCAAACTTGCTATCCTTCTGCCTCAGCCTCCCCAGTAGCTGAGATTATAGGCATGCACCACTATGCCTAGCAATATTTAAATATTTGTAAAATGAGCTGGGCATGGTGGTATATGCCTATACTCCCACAACTTGGAAGGCTGAGACAGGAGGATCACAGGTTCCAGGCCAGCCTCAGCAACTTAGCAAGACCCTCAGCAATTTAGCCAGTCCATGTTTCAAAATAAAAATAATAACCAGGTATGATGGTGCACACCTATAATTCCAGTACAAGAGGCTGAAACAGGAGGATCAAAATTTTGAGACCTTCCTCAGCAATAACAAGACCCTCAGCAACTAAGCGGATAGGAGGATCACAGATTTGAGGCCAGCCTCAGCAATTTAGTAAGGCTACCCACAACTTAGTGAGACTGTTATGGTCCATTACAGTTTTTACACATCCATCTTCTTAGAGATGGGTGATCTTCTACTGAGAAACTCACACACAGGTGAGGAAAGGGCTGCTTACCACTCTAACTTTATTTAGAATATAGTAACTATATATATAATTAGAGTTCTCACTGTGTTATAAAAACAAAGAAGTCTTATGTGTAAACATAAAAGTAACTTCATGGGGAAAAGCTTAAAGAAGAAAAACTGAAAAAGGAAAAAAAAAAAAAAAAAACAAAACTAGGTAAGTTCCACACAGTAATCTGCAAGGACACCTGCTATTTTTTTGCCAGACAGAACCCCAAGTCACTGGACAAGGCTCTAAGTTTTACTGAGGTCTGTCTTTGGGTTTTATCTCAGCTAAGCTCAAAGCCAGCCTGCTGTTCTCAGAGTTTAGCAATTATACTATAAGAAATACATTATGGGTCAGGGTCCCTACAAAGACCATATTTCAAAATAAAAAGTAAAATAGGGCTGGGGTGTAGCTCTGGGGTAGAACGCTCCTGGGATCAATTCCCAGTGCCACACAATAATAATAATAGTAGTAGTAATAATAATAATAATAATAATAATAATAAAAATAAATTATAATTAATAATAATTATTTTTTTAAATAAAAATTTTAGCCAGGCATGGTGGCGAACGCCTTTAATCCTAATACTTGGGAGGCTGAGACAGGAGGATCACAGGATTTTTTTGTTTTTGTTTTTGGTTTTTTTTGCAGTACTGGGGATTGAAATCAGGGGCAGTCTACCTCCGAGCTACACCCCAGCCCTATTTTTATTCTTTATTTCGAAGCAGGGTCTCACTAAGTTGTAGAGGGCCTCACTAAGTACCCAAGGTTGGCCGCAAACCTGCGATCCTCCTGTCTCAGCCTCCAAGTACTGGGATTACAAGCATGTGCCACCACGCCTGGCTCACCCCCAGTCCTATTTTTTATTCTTTACTTTGAAACAGGGTCTCACTAAATTGCGGAGGACCTCACTATGTAGCTGAGACTGGCCCTGAGCCTAGATCCTCAGATCTCAGCCTCCCAAGTATTGGGATTACAAACATGTGCCACCACTCCTGGCTAAATATAATTTTGTAAAAGAAGGGCTAAGGGTGTAGCTCAGAGGTAAAATGCCCTTAGCAGGTTCAATCCCCAGTACTAAGAAAACAAAAGTAAAAAGAAAATTAAGGTGGGAATGGTGTAATTAAAATCATTCTCAATTTAATAATCTAATAATGTACCTAAATGAAAAATTCTTTCTTTGGGGCTCTTCTATGCATATACTTATGTTTAGGCAAAATTGAAATATAAAGTGTGTGTGTGTGTGTGTGTGTGTGTGTGCGTGATAGTGGGGACTGAATCCAGAGGCATTCTACCTATGAGCTAAGCCCCCAGCCCTATTTTGCTTTTTATTTTATTTTAATTTAATTCAATTTTTTTTTTTTGTGGTGCTAGGAATTGAACCCAAAGGCGTTCTGCCTCTAAGCTACACCCAGCCCTATTTCATTTTTTATTTGAAAACAAGGCCTCACTAAGTTGATGTGAGTCTCACTGAGTTGCTAGGGGGGCTTCCAACTTATGATTCTCCCGTCTCAGCCTCTCAAGTACTGGGATTACAGACATGTACCACAACATCAGCTTGCTTTTTATTTTGAAACAGGGTTTCACTAATTTGCAGAGGGCCTTGCTAAACTGTTGAGGCTGGCCTCAAGCCTATAATCCTCCTGCCTCAGCCTCCCAAGTACTTGAATTGCAGACATGCACTACCAAGCCTGGCTGAAATATAAAGTTTTCTATTCTGCTTTAATTAGTTAGTTAGTTAGTTAGTTAGTTAGTTAGTTAGTTAGTTGTAATGGAGATTGAACCCAGAGGCATTCTACCTTCAAGCTACACCCCCCAACCCAATTTTCTTATTTGGAAACAGGTTCTCACTAGGTTGATGAGAGTCTCACTACTTGCTGAGGCTGTCCTTGAACCAGCAATCCTCCTGTCTCAGCCTCCCAAATACTGGGATTACAGGCCTGCACCACCATGCCCACTTTCTATTCTACTTCTTGTTTTTTTTTTTTTGTTTTTTTTTTTTCCGGTACTGGGGATTGAACTCAGGGGCATTCTACCTCCGAGCTATACCCCCAGCCCTATTTTTTATTCTTTATTTTGAAACCGGGTCTCACTAAGTTGCGGAGTGCCTCACTAGGTAGCTGAGGCTGGCCGCGAACCTGGATCCTCCGGTCTCAGCCTCTCGAATGCTGGGATTACAAGCGTGCGCCACCACGCCCGGCTGTTTTTTTTTTTTTTGTTTGTTTGTTTGTTTTTAAATTATCCTTTCTATTTTTTAAAACTATTTTCTTTCTCTACCTTCATAGAGGATTTTTCTGGTTTAGGAATTTTATTTATTTATAACTTATTTGCAGTGCCTTTGCATGCTAGGCTGATGTTTTACTACTGAGCTACATCCCCAGCCTTTCAAAATAAAAAGAGAAAAAGAGCCACCATTTGAAGCCGAGTGTGGTGGTACATTCCTGTAATCCCAGCACTTGGAAGGCTAAGACAGGATTCACAGCCAGTCTCAGCAATTTAGGCCCTCTGCAACTTAGGCCTTCTGCAACTTAGCGAGACTCTGTTTCCAAATAAAAAATAATATAGGGCTGGTGGTATAGCTCAGAGGTATAATGTCCCTGGATTTAACTCCCAGTAACACAGTGCCACCATTTGATCCCCACTCGGGCACTCTGAGCCCCCAAGGAGCTGATGCCAGTGGGCTCCACCATGTGCCCCGTGGCACCTGCCCAGCCTGCCGCCACTTCTGCTTCAGACCAGTTCTCGGGGCAGGCTGTTTTCCCCCTGGCCCATTCCTTCCTCCTGGCCCATTTCTCCCTTTAGACACAGTGGAGCCCAACTGGGGGAATTTTTTCTTGATCCAGAGGTTTTACGATCAAGTTTAATGGAGTCTTAAGGTCAAAGATCGTTAAAGGGATAGAAGCTCCCCTCAACAGAGTCATCGAAGAAATAAACTGAGATACTGTGGAGTAAAGCATTTCGAAACTAGAATTTATTTGGTTGTTGTTGGTTTTGTTTTTGTGGTACTGGGGATTGAATCCAGGGTCATCAGCCTCTGGGCTACATCCCCAGCCCTATTTTAATTTTTATTTTGAAACAGAGTCTTGCTAATTTGCTGAGGTGGTGAAGCTGGCTGAGAACTTGAGATCCTCCTGACTCAGATTCCCAAGTACTGGGATTACAGGTGTGAACCACCACAGCCGGGAACAGGAAGAATTAAATCAACTGTCTGCATCCCCCTCTCTGTGAGGTTGGGGGAGGTGAGCAGGAAGGTGAGAGACTGGTGGGCTCCAGGGAGTCAGGGCCCTGCCCAGCCCACAGATAATCATTCAAATCAAGGATCAAAACTGTACAAAAGTCATTGGTTCCCAAAACCCAATTCTGACCAATCCTAAAAAAACAGATAGCAAACCTCAGGAAGGTTTAAAAGCCCACTCCCCAAGGGCTTAGAGGTCACTCTCTTTCCAGAATCCCCCTCTCGGGGGAGGGGCTGCTTTGTCCTCTATCTTTCCCTAAATAAACTTTCATATTTCTATAACCTTCACTAGTCCTTGGACTTCATTGATCAAGATCCACCAGATAAGAACCCTAAATGAAACAGTATATATCCATTTTTAGGTAAAAGTCTTAGGCAAGCTTTCCCAGGCCCCCTTTGACTAAAGGTCAAAGGGGCACCCCGTAACTAAACCAGGATGTAAAAAGAAATTTTAACTGCTATCATCTGCTTCTATAATCTGCTTTGCTGTGCATGGTATTGTTGGGGTGAGTCCTCAGTTCAGGAACTCAGGATCTGCAGGGTCCTTGGCTAACGTGACGGAAAAGAATTTCAGCACGCGCCAGTCAGAGACATGGACAGAGGTTTATTTGGGAAAAAGGGGAAAAGAAAGAAATACACATTCAAGAGAGAATGCAGGCCACCTCAAGATGAGGAAGGGCATTTTTGGGAGTTCAGGGCTGTCTTCTTATAGGGGACTTTCGTAAGGGGTGGGTGAGAAGAAGGTGAGTGAGGATGATCTCAGTCCGGTAGTCCCCTAGGCGGTTTATGGTGGTCGAGTGGTCTGGTCAGCTCTAGGATCCTTAGGTTGATTGGAGTCCTCATTAGCTGATTGACAGATAAGCTGGAAACTGTTCTAAGCTATCATTATCAATGCACAGAGCAATTATATAGATTTCCCAGGAATTTGGGAGAGTCAGTTCTGGGAAAGAGAACTGGTTTGTGGAGTAGAGGCTAAAGCACTTCAGTTCCAGGTTTTTTATATTAAAGTGATATTTTACTTTTCCCTCTCATTTGTCTCCTTTCTACCTACTTATTTCTTTTATCCTACATCAGTATGAGGCAGCTGTCTTGGCCACAAGATAGCATCTAAATCTGTCCTAAATGAATACCTGGTGTTTGTCAAATGATGTAATGATTTTATAACCATAAAAACCTGACTTTCCCATACTCCCAACTCTGTAACCAAGGGGTATAAATCTGGCCCAAACCAACATTCAGCATGGCAGCATTCATGTTGTTTGCCCTGGCTGGCCAGTAAATAAAGTGACCTCTTTGGCACTATGGAGTCTGGTGTGTCTCTGTCGATCACCTCGCAACATAAGAAACATCCCCATTTCACTACCATTCCCAGTAAATTTTTTAACTTTGAAATAGGGTCTCACTAAATAGCTAAGGGCCTCACTTAATTGCTGAGGCTGGCCTCAAACCTGTGATCTTGTCTCAGTCTCTCAAGATTACAGGCATACACCACAATGCCCAGCTACACATTTCATTAGAGAGAGAGAGAGAGAGAGAGAGAGAGAGAGAGAGAGTGTGTGTGTGTGTGTATTACTAGGGATTGAGCCTAGGAGAATTCTACTTCTGAGTTATACCCCCACCCCAACCTTTTTTTGGGGGGTGGTAGTACTGAGGATTGAACCCAGGGGCATTCTACCTCCAAGCTATACTCCCAGCCATACTTTTATTTTTATTTTGAAATAGGGTCTTGCTATGTTGATAAGAGTCTCACTACTTGCTGAGGCTGTCTTCAAACCTGTGATTCTCCTGTGTTAGCCTCTCAAGTACTGGGATTACAGGCATGCACCACCATACTCAGAATCCCCAGCCCTTTTTTTTTTTTTTTTGCGGTACTGGGGATTGAACTCAGGGGCATTCTACCTCCTAGCTACACCCCCAGCCCTATTTTTTATTCTTTATTTTGAAACCGGGGATTGAACTCAGGGGCATTCTACCTCCTAGCTACACCCCCAGCCCTATTTTTTATTCTTTATTTTGAAACCGAGTCTCACTAAGTTGCGGAGTGCCTCACTAGGTAGCTGAGGCTGGCCGCGAACCCGGATCCTCCGGTCTCAGCCTCCCGAATGCTGGGATTACAAGCGTGCGCCACCACGCCCGGCCCCAGCCCTTTTTAATTGTGTGTGTGTGTGTGTGTGTGTGTGTGTGTGTTTGGGGATTGAACCCAGGGATGTTCTACCTCCAACCTACATCCCCAACCCTGTTTTGTTTTTTATTTTGAGACAAGGTTTAAGTTGTGGATAGTCTCTCTTAGTTGCTGAGGCTGACTGTGAACCTGTGATCCTCCTAACTCAGCCTCCCAAGTACTGGGATTACATGCATGCACCATCATGCCTGGCTAATTTTTTGTTTTGAAACTGGGTCTCACTAGGTTGCTGAGTTTTGCTATGTTGCTGCGGCTAATCTCCTATGATCCTCTTGCTTTAGCCTCCCAAGTACTAGGATTACAGGTGTGTGCCACAACCCCTGTCCTCACCACATGTTTGATATTGTCTTGCTAGCTATGTAATATAATAATGGAGAATACAGTAAGTAGGTGATCCTGCATTTCAGGGAAGCAGGAAGGAGGTGGAAATCTGGTTCCACCCATGAGGATGGTGGCCTCCCCACTCCCCCAGGGATCCAGCTAAGCTCTTTTTTTTTTTTTTTTTTTTGGTACTGGGGTTTGAACCAGGGGCATTCTACTGTTGCAGGAGGCTCAATTCCCACTGCTTGGTCCCCAGAGACAAAAGGAACACCATGATCAGAATTGGAAAGGCAAGCCGGGCGTGGTGTCGCACGCTTGTAATCCCAGCATTCGAGAGGCTGAGACCGGAGGATCCGGGTTCGCAGCCAGCATCAGCTACCTAGTGAGGCACTCCGCAACTTAGTGAGACTCGGTTTCAAAATAAAGAATAAAAAAAAAATAGGGCTGGGGGTGTAGCTCAGAGGTAGAATGCCCTGAGTTCAATCCCCAGTACCACAAAAAAAAAAAAAAAAAAAAAGAATTGGAAAGGCAGGTTACTTTATTCACTAGTGAAGGCCGAGAAAGCAAAGCTTCGGTCTGAGCTCTGAGCACTGAAATTACAAGTTCTTTATATATCTGGTCACACAATTGCAGAGGGGAGGGAGAGGTAAGTGAGAAATTTATTATACCTAGTATAAGCAAGATACAAAAGCAGAATAGACCTTATCTCTCTATCTGTCTTGTGTCCTATCTTGCTGATGGCCTAGGGAGACTCTGCCTTGTTTAGATTGGGGGAGAGGCTGTGCTGATTCATACCTCCCAAACTGTCTAGGGAGGAAAATGCTTTGTTTAAATCTGAGGGGGCCTGTCTTTTATTTTCTGAGCTATCTGCTTGCTAACAGCTGAAGGAGTTTTTATTCTTTCCATTTTTATTTCTATGTTTTTCTTTTTCTTTTCTTTTCTTTTTTTTTTTTTTTTGTGGTATTGGAGATTGAACTCAGGGGCATTCTACCTCTGAGCTACACCCCAGCCTGATTTTATTTTTATTTTGACACAGGATCTCACTAGGTTGATAAAAGTCTCACTTGCTGAGGCCATCCTTGAACCTGCAATCCTCCTGTCTCAGTCTCCCAAGTATTGGGATTACAGGTGTGTGCCACTGTGCCCAACTTATTTCTATGTTTTTAAACATGAGTAATTCAAGGCCCTGCCTAGGCTTCTGCTTCACTACCTGTAACAGGGTCTTGCTAGGTCACTGAGAGTCTCACTAAGTTGCTGAGACTGGTTTGAAATCTGCAGTCCTCCTGTCTCAGCCTCCCAAGTATTGGGATTACAGGCCTGTGTCACTATACCCAGATCTAGCTAAGTGCTTGAGGAAAAGTTCTAGAAATCACAAGAGAAGAGACTTTGCAGTCCTCTTGAACCCAGGGACAAAGAGCAGACAACTACTCTGTTACAAAGGGACTCAACTCCTCAGGGGTTTGGACTGTTATATCCATGTTTGTTACAGTCCTGGAGACTACTCAGCTTCCCCCTCTCCAACTAGAGTTTTATAGTTGCTTCTGTAGGATGAATCTCAAAACTGCAGGAATGTCTGAGAGGGCTCATGCAAGTTTCCAAACTCATGATATTTTTTAAACAAAAATATCAATAATTTAAAAAAAGTTAGCAGGTTTAGATTTGTTAAACTTCCAGAAGGTGTCATTGTGATGCTGTTGCTCCGAGAGAGGCTTGTTTTTTCCAGTCTGCTGACACGTTCTAAATCACCTGCATGTGCCATGCTAATAAAGTAGGAATGCTCAGGAAACGTGGCCCTCGGGGAAATAAAAGGTTAGTGTGGGAGAAAGGTCAGCTGAGAATTACAGATAGCTTAAAACGTTAATTTCCTGGAAATTTGTGTTAGTCGTGTGAAAGCACAAAAGAACAGGAACAAGGACAGCTTCACCACGAGGGTCACAGCATGGTGGTGACTTTCCTCTGTTCTGGTGACCCTGAAAGAAAGATTTCATTTGGAGGACTCAGATACGTATAAAGGGTTTTGTTTTGTTTTGTTTTGTTTTTCAGTACTGGGGATTGAACTCAGGGGCATTCTACCTCTGAGCTATACCCCTAGCCCTATTCTTTATTCTTTATTTGGAAACAGGGTCTCACTAAGTTGTGGAGGGCCTCACAAAGTAGCTGAGGCTGGCCACAAACCTGCGATCCTCCTGTCTCAGCCTCCCAAGTACTGGGATTGCAAGTGTGAGCCACCATGGGTTTTATTTAGTGAAGTGGGTGAACTATCTGGCTGGTCCAGGAGTGAGAAAGGGGAAGGGGTCTGCCACATAAAGAGTTCTTCTACTGTCCAGAAATCTCCCCTCCTCATGCATAGCAATTTGGGGTGGTCACCTCTGGGATCGGAGCCACAGCTTGGTACAATTGCACTAAACTCACTGTGCTGGACCTTCCACACTGGTGTCTAAGTGAACCATGGGCAGGGTTGTCCAAAGCTGCCATGTAAAGGCTTCTAGTCCCTAACTGAAGCTGCGAGGCAGCCTCTGCATCTCTTCTCAGAAGGCTGGCCTGATCCTCTGATCCTCTGTCCCTGCTCAGCTCTAATCTAACTACCTAACACATATATGATGCAATTCCCTATGTAGAATGTTCTAGAAGTGAAACATGGAAATCGGTGTAGTAAAGGCTCGCACATGCTTTGGAAATCAGAATACCCAGGGCTCTCACACGGCTCCAAGAAAGTAAGAATGGTTCTGAGCCTCAGCTTCCCCATCTTAAAAAACAACAATAACAAAAAACAAAAAACAGGTAGGAATCTGAGATTTCTGGAGTTCTTTTGTACTCCATGGCCCTTTAATTTCTTTCTTTTTTTTTTTTTTTTTTTTTTTTGTACTAGGGATTGAACCCATGGGCATTCTACCTCTGAGCTATACTCTCAACCCGTTTTGTTTTTCATTTTGAAACAGGATCTTGCCAAGTTGCTGAGGGCATCGCTAAATTGCTGAGGCTGTCCTTGAACTTGTGATCTTCCTGTCTCAGTCTCTCAAATACTGGAATTACAGGCTTGCACCACCATGCCTAGCCTTGATTTCTAAGAAAAAAGTCAGTCACTTCCTGAAAGAGTTGGGTATCCTACCTCTCAATGTATATAGAAAATAGCTTGTACCTTTTTTTTTTTTTTTTTTTTGTAGTACTGGGGATTGATCCAGGGGTATTCTACCTCCGAACTACACCCCCAGCCCAATTTTTTATTCTTTATTTTGAAATGGGGTCTCACTAAGTTGCAGAGGGCCTCACTAAGTAGCTGAGGCTGGCCTCGAACCCAGATCCTCTGGTCTCAGCCTCCTAAATACTGGGATTTTAAGCGTGCACCACCACACCCGGCTAGCTTGTACCTTTTTACAACACACCTCTTCAAAGGCAAAATAGTAAATGATCTGAAAACTACTTCCAAAAAGTAACAAAGAAACCAAACTGCAATTGTCATTTGGGTCTGGTGCCATCTGGTAAGTTGTGAGACACTATGGTGCTGGTTGGTGCTTAGTCAGTGGGTTCTCCCTGCTGCCATTCTATGGCACCTAATGAGACAAGTGAGCATTACTCTAATGCATCATTGCTACTGAGTGCTTGCTTTGTGTGCTGGGAATGTTGGGTAATATTTTGATTACCACCTACTACATTTATTTATTTATTTACTTATTTATTTATTTATTCATTTGTTCGTTCAGTCATTCATTGGTACTGGAAACTGAAACCAAGGACACTACCTGTAAGCTACACTCCAAGCCTTTTTTTTTTTTTTTTTTTTTTTTTTTTTTTTTTTTTTTTTTTTTTTTTTTTTTTGTGGTACTGGGGATTGAACTCAGGGGCATTCTACCTCTGAGCTACACCCTCAGCCCTATTTTTTATTCTTTATTTTGAAACAGGGTCTCACTAAGTTGCAGAGTGCCTCACTAGGTAGCTGAGGCTGGCCTCGAACCTGGATCCTCCGGTCTCAGCCTCCCAAATGCTGGGATTACAAGCATGTGCCACCATGCCCGGCTTACCCGAAGCCTTTTTTATTTATTTATTTATGACCCTTCCTCTAATCACGGGGAGCGACCCAGACCCCAATCAGTCACGAAACCTCAGCTTGATGCAACTGCAAGAGGCGTTTATTAATGCAACCAGCGCGCTAGGGGCTCAACTCATGACTGGCACAGGAGTAGAGGAGAAGAGCCCCTAGCAGGGGAAGGGGCAGGGTTTTTAAGGGCAAAAACCACAAACGGTACTTTCCAGAGTTGGGTAAACAATTTTAGGAACATGAACAGAACACGGAACAGTCAAAAGGTCAGTTTTGACATAAACATGTTTGTCAAGCATATCTTGTAAGAACATCAGGTTCAAAAGTTTAAGGGGAGAGGGTAGATTCTTTGGAGCAGATACTTGGCCTATTTTAAATTTTTTACTACATTTCCCCCTTTTTCTTTTTTGGGAATGGTTGTGGGGTCCAATCATGGATCCCTTAAGGCATGGTCGTTTCCCTAGTCTGTAATTGCTGGTACTGTTGTCTAAGAACCATGATTTGGACAGGACTAATTTTTTTTTTTGCGGTACTGGGGATTGAATTCAGGGGCATTCTACCTTCGAGCTATACCCCCAGCCCTATTTTTTATTCTTTATTTTGATTTTTTTTTTTTTTTGCGGTACTGGGGATTGAACTCAGGGGCATTCTACCTCCGAGCTATACCCTCAGCCCTATTTTTTATTCTTTATTTTGAAACCGAGTCTCACTAAGTTGCAGAGTGCCTCACTAGGTAGCTGAGGCTGGCCTCGAACCTGGATCCTCTGGTCTCAGCCTCCCAAATGCTGGGATTACAAGCATGCGCCACCACACCTGGCCTAGCACTAATTTTTTCTCTAATGAAATCACTAATTTATTTAGTATACATGGGCCAATAGCTAGAAGCAGGAAGAGAATGAGGAGGGGGCCCATAAGGGTAGAAAGCAAAGTAGTCAGCCAGGGGGATTTAGCAAACCAAGACTCAAATAACCCCCTATTACTATCACATTCTTTTTGTCTCTGGTCTAAATGCTCTTGGAGCTTTTTCATGGAGTCTTTTATTACTCCTGAGTGATCAGCATAAAAGCAACATTTCTCTTTCAGAGCCACACAGAGCCCCCCTCCTTTAGGAACAGCAGATCTAGTCTTCTGCGATTTTGTAATACCACCTCAGATAGGGAGGTCAGGGAGGCCTCTAACTGGCTAATGGACTGGGTTGTTTTTGTTTTTTTTTTTTGCAGTACTGGGGATTGAACTCAGGGGCATTCTACCTCCGAGCTATACCCCCAGCCCTATTTTTTATTCTTTATTTTGAAACCGGGTCTCACTAAGTTGCGGAGTGTCTCACTAGGTAGCTGAGGCTGGCCACGAACCCGGATCCTCCGGTCTCAGCCTCCCAAATGCTGGGATTACAAGCGTGCGCCACCACACCCGGCTCTTAATGGACTGTTTAATGGCTCTCAAATCTTCATCCATTGCCATCCTAAGATCTGCATATTGTTGATCTCCATGGACCAGTACGGCTGTTCCAGTGCTAACCCTGGCCGCTACTACTAAACCAAGGAGGACCACCAGGGAGAGGGATACTGGCTCTTGGGGGTACCTTTGGGGCCTATATTCGAACTCCTGTTCAAACTCGGGGGACCCATGATAAGTTATTCGAGGTACCACCTGAACCATGACACAAAAGTCAGAAGAAGAGTTAAAAGCTGAAGTGGACACACAGGGAGTGAGTCCGGTGGAGCAGGCTCACCATCCTCCTTGGGGGACTAGGTAGTATGTGGAGCTAGTTTGTGGGCTTGCCGAGATGGTGTTGGAGAGAGAAACCTGTGCCTCAGTGCCCAGGCAAGTGCCCTTTCCAGATACCTCAGTAAGGATTAGCTTGTTTTGGGTACCCCAATTACAAGAACTGTGGCTAGTCCTGTTGTTAAACGTTCCTGGGAAGGCAACACCCTCATAGTAAGGGGGACCAGAGGCTAGACACAACCAACAAGTTTGTGTTCGGTTGGGAGAAGTTGAATTAAGGGCTAAGTAAGCCCCTCTTATTAAATTGAAGAGTCTGTCTCCGGTTCCAGGAGTGGAATGATTTAGGACTAGGGAGGAACCTGCACTGGGAGTCACCATGGTAGTGTGGGTTATTGGCTTTTGTATTGAGGAAGGGGGCCCTTGTCCTGCCAGTACTCTGTTAGGGCCTATCGGATTTCCAGGCAAAGTGGTAGCCTTTAGCCTGATCTTAAAGATGATCCCATCGTCATAGCCTTTTTTTATATAGGTGGAGCCCCCATGCGTAGCCATTTGTGGTCAGCTAGCCCCTTTCTTTTTTTTTTTTCCCTGATCGGTGAAAGAAATGTTTAGGGGGTGACACCATCCATTACATTTTTTTTTTTTTTTTTGCAGTACTGGGGATTGAACTCAGGGGCATTCTACCTCCGAGCTACACCCCCAGCCCTATTTTTTTATTCTTTATTTTGAAACCGAGTCTCACTAAGTTGCGGAGTGCCTCACTAGGTAGCTGAGGCTGGCCGCGAACCCAGATCCTCTAGTCTCAGCCTCCCGAATGCTGGGATTACAAGCGTGCGCCACCACGCCCGGCACCATCCATTACATTTTGAAAGGAGAGGTAACCTGGAGGGGTGAGTGTAATTGGCTCTAACTATTATGTAGTCCCAAATAGATGAAGGGTTCCAATAGGTATCTCCTGTCGTCTCACAACTCCAAGAGCAACAGTATAGCTGGTCCCTATCTCCACATTTTGGTCCCAAGTGGTGGCCCCTATGTGGCCCTGGACAAATGTAAAAGGTCCATCCACTGAGCATGCTGCAGCGGTTGGGTTTCCCGCAGCCGCCAAAAAGGCGTAAGCCCTGTCCCTCATATGGGTCATGATTATGGCCGGGGGCCTCATCAGTCTGGGTTAACCCTTGGGTATCCCAGCCGGGGGCCCCGATTGTTAATTTGCAAAGGTCGGGATATAAGTTCGGCCACCAGGACCAGAGGTTTCCCTGTTTGGAAATTGACCAAGCCACCTCTCTGGTGTGTGACAGGACTTCCCAGGTAAGCTGACAGGGAGCATGGGGATTGGGATCATGGGCATAGATGGCGCAGGAGAAGCTTAAGAGGGTTATCAGTCTTATCTGCAGTCCATTGTTGAGTGTCCTCATTAGGGGGTACTGGCTTGACATGCGAAGCATGAATCCAAGTGCTGATTCCATCTACCTTGATTGCCGTGGGGGTAGTCAAGAGCATGACAGAAGGTCCCTTCCACCTGGCTTCAAGGTTACCAACTCAGTGTCGTCTCATGTAAACCGAGTCCCCAACCTGGAACTGATGTGGCACTTGAAGATACCCCGGTCGATAGGTGTCAGCCAAGGGCTTCCACACCGTCTTCTGGATATGCTCGAGGGCTTTTAGTCTTTTACAACATAACTGCTTCCATCAGTATACCACGTGAGCTTGGCATCAGGAAGAGGCTGGTCGCTGAGATCTCGCCGAACTCCCGTTTCTTCTGCCAGTATCTCCTGGCAAGTGTGGAGTACTTCGGTAGTTTCTCCCTCCACTTCAGGCAGCAAGGTGGCCAGGTTTAGAGTGGTCGAGGTGGGGGGAACTGGATTCATTCCTCGTTGAGAAGGAGGCTTTGGTAATGGGTCATTCTGGCATTGGACAGCCATCTTCCAGGCGGCTGGCAAATGATGCTCTCTAAGGCATGGGGTGCCACTAACGTCAGCTTTTGTCCCAGAGTTAGTTTGTCAGCATCTTTAACCAAAATCGCCACAAAGGCAATGGACTTTAGACAGGCTGGCCAACCACTGGCGACTGGATCCACTTTTTTGGACAGATCTGCCACAGGCCGCTTCCATGGTCCTAAGCACCCCTCGAGCTACTCCCCTTCGTTCATCAACAAAGAGAGTGAAAGGCTTAGTTATATCTGGCAGGGCCAGAGCTGGGGTGGACAACAAGGCTCATTTAATGTTATCGAAAACTTCCTGTTGTTCTTTTTCCCAGATGAAAGGGGAGTTTCCTTTAGTTAAGGGGTACAAAGGAGCCGCCAAAGTGGCAAAGCCAGGTATCCAGAGCCGGCAAAACCCAGCGGTGCCCCCAAATTTTTTCACCTGTCTCGGTGACCTGGGTATCGGAATCTGAGTCACTGTCCACTTTCTGGCTTCTGTTAGCCACCTTTTTTTTCCTTTTAGGGTGAATCCTAGGTAAGTCACCTGCTGCTGACAGATCTGGGCCTTTTTTGCCGATGCCCTATAGCCGAGCGCAGACAGTTCCTTCAGGAGCTCTTCAGTTCCCTGACGGTGGATCCAGCTAGAAGGAGATTGTCAACATATTGGAGCAGGGTTACCTGGGGATGGGAAGTCCTGAATGGGGTCAGGTCTTGATGTTAAAGCCTCATCGAAGAGGGTTGGGGAATTCTTGAATCCTTGAGGCAGTCTGGTCCAAGTCAGCTGTTGAGTGGCCCCGGAGTTTGGATCTTTCCATTCAAAAGCGAATATGCCTTGACTAGAGGTATGGAGGTGGAGAGAAAAGAAAGTATCCTTCATATCTAAAACAGTAAAAAAGGTACGGTCGGGTGGCAAGGAGCTTAGCAAATTGTAAGGATTAGGAACGGTGGGGTGTATAGCCTGTACCCTCTTGTTAACTTCCCGTAAATCTTGAACAGGGCGGTAATCTCCAGTTCCCAGCTTCTTTACTGGTAGCAAGGGGGTGTTCCAGGGTGATTTGCAGGGCACCAGTATGCCCAGCTTTAACAAGCGCTGTATGTGTGGGTGAATGCCTTCCCTTGCTTCCCTGCTCATGAGATATTGTCGAACAGCTCTAGGCTCTGCAGAGGCTTTTAACTCTACGACCACAGGGGGTCGCTGCTTAGCCAGTCCCATTCCTGCTGTTTCCGCCCATGCCTCAGGAAAGAGCTTAATCCATTCTGTGATATCAGCATTTTTAGGAGCTTGCTCAAAGAGCCGATGCTCATCCTCCAGCCTCACAGTAAGGGCAGTGATTAACTGTCCTTCTTTGGTTATTTGGGGGCCTTCGGGTGTAAATGTGACCTAGGCCCCGAGCTTAGTTAGGAGATCCCTTCCCAACAGGGGAACTGGGCACTCAGGTATCACTAGAAATGAGTGGGTTACCCAGCCCACTCTAAGATCAACAGATCTTCGGGTAGTCCATGGATATTGTTGCTGCCCCGTGGCTCCAACTACCCAGGACTTTTTGCTGGATAGGGGCCCAGAGGGCTGCAATAGGACCGAGTGTTGAGTTCCTGTGTCTACCAGAAATTTAACAGGTTTTCCCTCGACCTTAAGAGTTACCCTAGGCTCAGGGAGGGGATCTGAGCCCCGACTTTCCTAATTATCTCCTGTTAGGCTCAAGATTTTCTTTTGAGCCTGTTTCTTAGGGCATTCTTGAGCCCAATGACCTTTTTTTTCTGCAGAACACACATTGATTCTTTTTAAGTCACCATCTTTCAGGTCCCTGGTTGCCCAGGTTACCCTCTCTCCCTAGCCTACCAGAACCTTCCCTATCAATGACTGCGGCCAAGATCCGTGTAAGATCTTTATTTCGTTTACGATCCCTCTGCTTTTCAGCATCCTCCTGTTCCCTCTTTAACTGCTGCTCTGCTCCTTTTTCTTTTCTGTCTCCCTACAATGATATATTTTTTCTGCCTCTTTAACTAAATCTTGCAAGGACAGGTCTTGAAGCCCCTCAAGCCTCTGTAATTTTTTTTTTTATGTCAGGGGAAGCCTGTCCTATGAAGGCCATGGCCACTGAGGCCTTTTGACCTTCTGAAGATGGGTCAAAAGGGGTATATCTCCTACAGGCCTTCATTATTTGCTCTAGGAAAATGGAGGGAGCCTCGGTGGCTCCCTGCTGGATCTCTCTTACCTTAGCCAAATTAGTGGGGTGCCTTGCGGCCCTCCGGAGACCAGCCACTAGAGCCTGGCAGTAGACTTGAAGCCTCTCCCTACCTTCAGGTTGATCGTA
This sequence comes from Graphiurus murinus, assembly GCA_004027655.1. NCBI lineage: Eukaryota > Metazoa > Chordata > Mammalia > Rodentia > Gliridae > Graphiurus > Graphiurus murinus. Next base: position 38,514 of record PVLC010012007.1, read on the forward strand.
GTCCCAGTTAGGATGATTTAAGGGAAAAGCCTTATCGATGAGGTTGGGGAGTGTCTTCCTAGTTTTTATCAGGATTCTCTCTCTCTCTTCCGTGGTGAACAAGGTCTGGAGCAGTTGTGGCAGACATCCCAAGTGGGTTGGTAGGAAAACATGAGAGACTCTATAAGGCCTGTAAGACGCTGGGGGTCCTAAGAGAAGGGTGGTGGTGGTTAGATTTCCAATTATAGAGATCTGAAGAGGAGAAAGGCCAGTATTGGAGAGGTCAGAGGACAGGCTGGCCATCAGCAGCAGGGGCCGGGAGAGGACAGATTTCCTGGAGAGGGAGGGCAACCGTGGTATCCGGGGAGACCCCTCTGTGGCTTCGGGTTCCAGATGCAGGGCCCCCTTCAACCTGTGAGGCGGAAGCTCCTGCTCCAGAGGGTGCTGCTGGCATGGAGGGTAAAGGGGGGTGGGACGAAGGAGGATAAGGTGGGGGAAGGTCGTTTTCAGGAAGGACAAGGTCACAAGTAGAGGGATAGATTTTGGGAATAGGTTTAAGAGGGGTTTAGGGGGAAGGGGGACTAAAATACAAGACTCGGAGGACGAGTGTCTTGGCAACCACGGCTTAACCCATGGGGGTGGGTTCTGAACCAAGTCCTGCCAAAGAAGAATATAATGCTGCTGATCCAGGTGTTGGTCTGGTCCAGGCTGAAAAACAAAAGCTTTTATGGCAGCGATGACCTCAGGGGCAAATGTTTTCTCCAGAGGCCAGCCCAAATCGAGAGTCGGCCATTCAGAGGTGCAGAAAGTCTGCCACGATTTTTTTTTTAACATCTACTGAAAGTTTATGAGAACGGTTTTTGACCTCAGACCAATGAGCCAAGGTAAGGGCAAGCGGAGATGACAGTGCTTGTCTAATAACTTTAAAGTAAATGAGGAAGAACAAGAATAGGAGCGGGAAAGACAAAATCAAACAGCAACGCCCAAACCTAGGTTTCCACAAAAGATGGAAAGAGTCGGACGGACGGTGATCTGGGATTTCCGCTTCCAGAAACCGAACTCTATCTCCTTCCTTAGTATAGGAAGCAACCAGGTGTCCCTGGTCCCTCTCTCCCTCTGGGGCGTCCCCCAGGGTGCAGTTTGAGGCCCTTCACGCACATCTACCGGCCTCCGTTTGGCCGCCCTTATGGCAGACTCAAACAACTGCAATACCAAAACTAAAAAACGGAAAATCCAAACGGCTGCGCTAGGACAGGAACATACACACCATGAACAGGGGAGACAAATAAGGCTAGCCAACTTCTTACCTCCAAGAGCAGCTTCGGGACTGAGGGGTGGTCGTCACATCCCGGATGAACCCCCAAATGAAAGGCTTCCCTGATGGGACCCTTCCTCTAATCGAGGGGAGTGACCCGGACCCAAATCAGTCACGAAACCTCAGCTTGATGCAACTGCAAGAGGCATTTATTAAGGCAACCAGCACACTGGGGGCTCAACTCATGACTGGCACAGGAATAGAGGAGAAGAGCCCCTAGCAGGGGAAGGGGCAGGATTTTTAAGGGCAAAAACCAAAAACGGTACTTTCCAGAGTCGGGTAATCAATTTTAGGAACATGAACAGAACACGGAACAGTCAAAAGGTCAGTTTTGACATAAACATGTTTGTCAAGCATATCTTATAAGAACATCAGGTTCAAAAGTTTAAGGGGAGGGATAGATTCTTTGGAGCAGATGCTTGGCCTATTTGAAAATTTTTACTACAGCCCGGCTTACCCCAAGCCTTTTTTATTTATTTATTTATTTTTATTTTGAAACAGGGCCTCAAGAGCTGGGCATGATAGTACATGCTTATGTAATCTCAGTACTTGGGAGGCTGAGACAGGAGGATTACAGGTTTGCAGCCAGCCTCAGCAACTTAGTGAGGCCCTCCACAACTTAATAAGACTCTATTTCAAAACAAAAAGTAAAATTGGGTTGGGGATGTAGCTCAGAGGTAGAATGCCCCTGGGTTCAATCCCCAGTACCACACACAAAGAAAGAGAAAGAAAAAAAAAAAAAGAAAAAGAAACAAGGCCCCACTAAGTTGCTGAGGCTGGCCATGAACCTGGGATTCTCTTGTCTCGGTCTTCCAAGTATTGGGATTTCAGGCCACCACGCCTGGCACCACATGATACTTTTAGTAAGAAAAATGGTGAACACAATTTTAAAAAATTCTTTTTTGTAGCACTGGGGGATTAAACTCAGGGATAGTCAATCTCTGAGCTACCCACCACCCATGTTTTATTTTTTATTTTGAAACAGGGTCTCACTAAGTTGCTCAAGGCCTTGCTAAGTTGCTGAGGCTGGCCTTAAACCTGTGACCCTACTTTCTCACCCTCCCAAGTACTGGGATTATGGGCATGTGCCACTGCACTTGGCTACAAATTTTTATCAAAACAGAATCAGTAGGGCAGGCTTGTAATCAAAGTACTTGGGAGGCTGAGACTGGAGGATCTGGGTTCACGGCCAGCCTCAGCTACTTAGTGAGACCCTGTTTCAAAGTTAAGAATAAAAAATTGGGCTGGGGGTGTAGCTTGGAGGTAGAATGCCCCTGGGTTCAACTCCCAGTACTGCAAAAAAACAAAAATCAGGAACCGGGCGTGGTGGTGCACGCTTGTAATCCCAGCATTCAGGAGGCTGAGACCAGAGGATCCGGGTTCGCGGCCAGCCTAAGCTACCTAGTGAGGCCCTCCGCAACTTAGTGAGACCCGGTTTCAAAATAAAGAATAAAAAATAGGGCTGGGGTATAGCTCGGAGGTAGAATGCCCCTGAGTTCAATCCCCAGTACCGCAAAAAAAAAAAAAAAAAAGTCAGAATCAGAGTTAAAATATACTTGATCATTTTTTAATGCTTTATGGAATAGCAACCAGATGTGGAGTGAACAACTCCTGAACTCCACATACTAGCCAGGCAGCATATCGAGGCACCTTAGACAGTAACCGGAACGTGTGGTACGACCAGCTTAAGCCCGCAAGGAGCCATCCCAGCACACCTCTCCCTACAGAGCCAGAGCAGAGATAACTGCACTGCAGAGCTTGAATCCAAACTGCTGCAGGAGCAGCTTCTTGACAGAAGGAAAGAGAAGCAAAGCAGCATAAAAGTGAGTAAAGCAACAGGGACAGTTGGTTGGAACCCAGAGAGCAGACCAGGGAGAACAGGGGAGCCGGCACGTGCACGGCAGTAGCAGCAGCCATTTTGTCTACCGCCCACAGCAGCACGGATCTACCCAAAAGATCTGCAGAAACCAAATCAGGTCTGTTCTTACAAACTTGCAGGGACTTTTATTTTGTTTCTTGCTGTTGTTTTTTGCTTTCTGAGTTTTTTGTTTTGTTTTGTTTCATTTTTACTCTGTTTCACCTTGCATTGCTTCGATTTATCTATGTTTATTCGGAGGATTGGTTGCTTTGTTAGTTTTGCTAGACCCTAGAAGTCAACACCTGAAACCCACCAAAGACACCAATAGAGCAGGCAGAAGAAGTACCAGAGTAATTGCAACTCAGTACAAGATACCATTAACAGAGAGAAAATAAAAATAAGAAACCTATAAATTCAGAGAAAATGTGCAAGAGCAGCAAAGTTATAAATTTAAGAACAGGGAAACCATGGGAAGGAAAAATACCAAAGAAAAAATGAGTCAACACAACCCCAAAATAACAGAACTCAATGACACTGAATGGCAGCGCTTACCAGAAGAAGAATTCAGATGTTTAATAATAGAAATGATACAAAGCTTCCAGAAAGAATGCAGAGAGAGCTGGAAAGAAATAAAGGAACAAATAAACAAAGAATCTGACACCCTGAGCAGGAATCATAGAGAAGCCTTGAGGGAAGTAAAGGATGTGAAAGATGCAATAATAGAAGTGAAGGCATCAATACAAACTATAAACAATAGATTAGACCACATGGACAACAGAATATCACTCCTAGAAGATGATCACTCCAAAAATGAATCCATTATACATAATCTAGAACAAAAGATTCGACAGTATGAATCCGACATTGATGAGATCTGTGCCAATTTTAAAAGCACTAACCTAAGAATAATAGGCATATAAGAGGGATTAGAAGTTGAAACTAGAATAAACAACCTTTTCAAAGAAGTAATATCAGAAAATTTTCCAAACATAGAAAGAGAAGTTGACACACACATGTAGGAAACATATAGAACCCCCTCTAGACAAGACCAAAGAAGAGATTCGCCACGCCACATAATAATCAAACTGACTAATATAGAGGCTAAGGAAAGAATTCTAAAGGCAACAAAAGTAAAAGGCCAAGTGACATTTAGAGGCAAACCAATTAGAATCACTACAGACCTCCCAAACCAAGTCATGAAAGCCAGGAGGGGCTGGAGTAACATATTCCAAACTCTGGAAGAAAATAACTTGCAGCCAAGATTCTCATTCCCAGCAAAACTCTCTCTCAAAATTGATGGGGATATAAAAACCTTCCATGACAAACAGAAGCTGAAAGCATTTATGTCTTCCAAACCAGCACTAGAGAAAATACTCAAAGAGATTAACTACAAAGAAGAACAAGTAAACATCAGAACCAGAGAAACAATAATTTCCAAGAAGCAAACAACTAAGCAAAGAAGAACAAACATCACCGCAAATGGAAGTCAAAACTCAAAATGTGCTGGGCGTGGTGGCGCACGCTTGTAATCCCAGCATTCGGGAGGCTGAGACCGGAGGATCCGGGTTCGAGGCCAGCATCAGCTACCTAGTGAGGCACTCCCCAACTTAGTGAGACCCGGTTTCAAAATAAAGAATAAAAAATAGGGCTGGGGTATAGCTCAGAGGTAGAATGTCCCCGAGTTCAATCCCCAGTACCGCAAAAAAAAAAAAAAAAAAAAAAAAAAAAAAAACTCAAAATGTTAGGAATTAAAAATCATCTCTCAATAATCACACTGAATATAAATGGTCTCAACTCCCCAATAAAAAGGCACAAGGTGGCAAAATGGATTAAAACCCAGAATCCATCTATATGCTGCCTGCAAGAAACACTTACAAGCAAAAATTCCCACAAACTAAGGGTGAAGGGCTGGAGTAAGGTAATCCATGCCAATGGAACTCGAAGACAAGCAGGAGTAGCAACTATGATATCAGATAAATTAGACTTTAAGCCTAAGCTCATCAAAAGAGACAAAACAGGTCATTTTTTACTAGTAAAAGGAACAATACAGCAAGAGGAAATAACAATTATCAACATCTATGCCCCAAACATAGGTGCAGCCACTTTCATAAAACAAACTCTGCATGATATAAAGTCACACATACATCTCAATACACTAATACTAGGAGACTTCAATACTCCTCTCACATCACTAGACCGATCTTCTAAAACAAAGGTCAGTAAAGATGTTTCAGACCTAAATAATACCATAAACCAAATGGACCTGTTAGACACATACAGAATATTTCACCCAAATACAGCTGAATTCACATTTTTCTCAGTAGCACATGGAACCTTCTCCAAAATAGACCACATTCTGGGCCACAAAGAGAGCACTGGCAAACTCAAAAAATGTAACATAATTCCCTGCATCTTTTCAGACCACAATGGAGTGAAACTAGAAATCTACTCTGAGTAACCATGTAAACACATGGAGACTGAACACCACATTGCTGAACGAGGAATGGGTCATAGAAGAAGTAAGGGGAGAAATTAAAAAATTCCTAGAAACCAACGAAAACAGGGATACAACATATCAAAACCTCTGGGACACATTAAAGGCAGTACTAAGAGGAAAACCTATAGCACTGAATGCCCATATAAGAAGAACAGAAACTCACCAAATAAATAACCTAATGACACAGCTCAAAGCCCTTGAAAAACAAGAACAGTCTAACCCCAAAGCCAGTAGAAGACAGGAAATTATGAAAATCAGAGCAGAAATTAATGAAATAGAGAATAAAAAAAAATACAGAAAATCAACAAAACCAAAAGCTGGTTTCTTGAAAAAATAAACAAGATAGATAAACCATTGGCCAACCTAACCAAAAGGAAGAGAGAATCAACCCAAATTACCAAAATAAGAGATGAAAAGGGTGATATTATCACCGACAGTGCGGAAATACAGAGGATCATCAGAAACTATTTTGAAAAACTATACTCCAAAAAAATGGAAAATCTGGAAGAAATTGACAATTTTTAGATACATACAACCTTCCTAAATCAAGTCAAGAAGATATAGAAAATTTAAATCAACCAATAAAAATCAAAGAAATAGAAACAGCAATAAAAAGTTTACCATCAAACAAAAGGCCAGGGCCAGATGGTTTTCCAAGTGAATTTTATAAAACATTTATGGAAGAGCTAATCCCAATACTCCTCAAACTATTCCGTGAAATAGAAAGAAATGGGACCCTCCCAAACACTTTTTATGAAGCCAACATCACATTAATACCAAAGTCAAATAAAGACAGCTCAAGAAAACTATAGGCCTATATCATTGATGAACTTAGATGCAAAACTGCTAAACAAAATACTAGCAATGCGCATTCAAAACCACATCAAGAAAATGATACACCATGACCAAGTTGGGTTCATCCCAGGAATGCAAGGCTGGTTCAACATATGAAAAACAATACACGTAATTCACCACATAAACAGACTCAAAGACAAAAATCACATGATCATCTCAATTGATGCTGAAAAAGCATTTGACAAGATCTAACACCCATTCATGCTAAAAGCACTGCAGAGAATTGGAATAGAAGGAATGTACCTCAAAATTACAGAGGCAATATACAATAGGCCTACAGCCAATATCATATTAAGTGGAGAAAAACTGCAAGAGTTCCCACTAAAAACAGGAAAAAGACAAGGATGTCCATTATCACCTCTACTGTTCAACATAGTACTTGAGACTCTAGCCAGAGCAAATAAGGCAAGAGAAGGAAATTATCGGGAACCCCAGGCTGAACCCTCAACCGTGAGGCCCCAATAAAGACGCTGCCTGAATGTTGCTGATTCAAACCTCTCTTTATTATACCTCTCTCTCTGGGATCGAGGGCACTACACAAGCAGTAACAAACACAGCACAGAAGCTGTCTCTCCAAATAGTGCCTTTCCAACAGACTCCCAATAACCCCTCTCTCC
>PVLC010012008.1:0-45531 GCA_004027655.1 Graphiurus murinus
AACACACACACACACACACACACACACACACACACACACACACACACACACACACACACCCCTCTACTTCCTCCATAACATTAGTTGCATGAGAGTGGGCATAGAACCCATTCATTGTTCTCACTCAGTATCTGGTATGGGGTTGTATCAGTGAATATTTTCTGGATGGGCAGGTAGTTATAGATCTGTCTACTTTTTTAGGTGGTTTATATACCTTCATTATATATTTTAGCTTATCATTATGCTAAAATATTAAATATTTCTATGTACAAGGGACTCTAATACATGTCAGTCAATGACTTGTAACAAACATTTATTCTGCTTTCAAGTGTGTGGGTTGGCTTAGAACAGTAATAGCAATGCTAAACATTTCTTATTCATAGCTCTGCATAATTCTATGTAGCTCTAAGCTATATATCTTTCTTTGTTCCTGTGTCCTATTTTTCAGGGACCACAGCCAATAGACTCTGTCCCTTTCTGAGCTATTCTTTTGTCAGGATAGAGAATTGAAAAAAAAAAAAAAAGCATTCTTAAAGCTTCTCAGAGCGCCTGGTATGCATCATTTCCACCATGTCTGTTGGCCTGAGCAAGTCATGTGGTCATACCTAGCAAGGGGATGTAGAAATTCCTTATAAGAGAAGGAGTTTATGAATGGCATAATAGTAGTACAACTGACCACTCATATGTGTTGTGTCATGTAATTTTATTACCTTTTTTGGAGAATTTCTTATTGGTGCATTGCATTTATGCATCCTAGTGAGTGATAGAAAAATACATGCACACAGCACGTGTTGTGTGTTTCCCTCTGGGTCACTCTGCACTTCCCTCATCCCCAGAGATAACATTTACATGGGATAGAAAACTTTGTTTATAAACAAAGGATTATTTGAGTTGTTTCCATCATCACATCTCCCTTTTCTCCTCCCCAAGTCCCCTTCCATTATGCTACTAGTGTCTCCTCTCATTTATTGGAAATCCTCTTTATTTCCCAGTTTCTCTCTAGCTTTCACTTATAAACTAAAATATTTGACCTTTGACTGTTTGTGAGTGGCTAATCTCATTTAGTATAATGTTCTGTAGTTACATCAATTTTCCAACAAATGACATAGTGTTCTTTTTATGACTGAGTAAAACTCCATTGTAGGTATATACCATTTTGTAATCCATTCACTTATTGATGGACACATAGGCTGATTCTATAGTTTGTCTATCATGAACTGTGCTTCTATAAAGCACATATCTCTATAGTAACCTGACTTCATTTCCTTTGGGAAGATCCCCAAGAGTGGTATGGCTTTGTCGTATGGTGGCTCCATTCCCAGTCTCTTAAGGATCCTGTTAATTTTTAAATAAAGAGTCTAGAATAGTACCTGGTCCACCATGGACGATTAGATGTGGAATGTTGAATAGCATAGATGCCTTCATTTTCCCAATTTTATGGAGAAAAATAAGAAGGCAATAACCTACTGAATGGTACCTAGCTCTAAAGAGCAGAACACTGTGTTTACTTCTTGGGATTGGGACCATGATGTTAACCACTAGTATCGTCCTGCTCATCAAATACACTAACCCTGCAAGGAAGAGGTGACTATTTCCATTTTATAGCTGTGAAAAAATTCAACTTAAGAGCACAAGTGACCTGCAGAATGTGACTGTAACCGGAGCTTGTCTGGTTTAATGGTCAGGGCTTTGCCTATATCAGCTCCCCGTTTGAGCTTAGAGAGAATCACAGTGACCTTGGAGACAGGAGAGAAAAGCAGAAAGGCAGCGCGAGTCATCTCTGACACTGCGCCTTCCCAATTATCCTGCTAAATCTGTTCCGGGGCTGATAGTTCCAAGGTGGAGGCTGAGCAGCTGCCAGAGGCGGAGGCAGAGAAATGAACTATCCGTTACAGACCGTTAGTCCCAATTTTCTGGTTCCAGTTTGGGAAGAAAAATATGAAACTTGTAAAACTGCGTGAACCCTGTGGTTTCTGTGTTGGCTCTCTAGTAAATGAAACTTCAGGTTGAAGCCACAAAGTCTGAGGAAGCTTCCTAAAGGAATTAGATATAATCTTTCCATCAGATCAAACACAAAAGTAAAAATTAGACCCAACAAAAATATTACTCTTGATGCTTATCAGTCAAAATATTTTTTTCATAGTATCTTGTTACCAAGGTGTTACTAATGTTCCCAGGGTCACTTACACATCAAATTGCTTTCTATATTAGCTCTCTTGCTATCTTCCTTTCACATTTTATGATTCTCTATGGTGTTATATTGTGATTCACTCATCTTTACATTTTTTTGTATCTATTATAGATCTTTGATTTGGGTTTACTGTAAGGCTTACATAGACCATCTTTCGATTATAACAATGTATTTTAAGTTGATAACAATGTAACTTTATTTTTCATGAAATACTGTGCTCTTTTCTTCCAGCCCAACATTTATGTTTTTGATGTCACAATTAACATTGTTATATATGTGTGTGTGTGTGTGTATATATGTGTGTGTATATATATGTGTGTATACCAGTATGTGTGTGTGTGTATATATATATACAATATATATAAATATAAAATATATATAAATATATACAATATATATATACAATAGATATATAAATATAAAATATATATATAATTTTCTGTGGTACTGGGGATTGAACCCAGGAGTATTCTACCCTTGAGCTATATCCTGGCCCTTTTTACTTTTTGTATTGAAACAGGGTCTTCCTAGGTTGCTGGGAGTCTAGCTATGTTGCTGTGGCTGGTCTCAAACCTGTAATCCTCTTGTCTCAGCCTCCCAAATACTGGGATTAGAACCATATGCCACCACACCCAGATTTTTTATTTTTAAAATGTAATATTTATTTTAAATTCAGAATACATTAACACTGTAATGGTGTTATGTAAATCATTTTTAATTCTAGCAAAAAGATTTAATGACAAAAGTATTAAAGGTAACTATAGCTACAATAATTTGTTAATAGATGTATAATATATAAAAAAAATTCTTATTTTTGTCTGATCCATGAGAACGATTGATAAAATCTTTTCAGGCAAAAATTATGTTTTAAGGAAACATGTGGAAAAAAGGGGAACTTAACCATGCAATAAAGTCCGATGATTTTTGCATCAATGTAGAGTAAGGAAGTAATGGGGGCAAGAGTGGAAAAGTAAAAGCATGTTCCCAACAACAAATGCTGGCGAAGGTGGGGAGAATTGGGAACCCTAATACATTGTTGGTGGGATTGCAAATTAGTGCAACCACTTTGGAAAACAGTATGGAGGATCCGCAGATGAATGGGAATGAAACTACCATATGATCCAGCAATACCACTTCTGGGTATCTACCCAAAAGAACGGAAACCAAACTATTAGACTGACACATGTGTATCTATGTTTATCGCTGTACAATTCACAATTGCCAAACTATAGAAACAGCCAAGATGTCCATCGACAGATGAATGGATTATAAAACTATGGGATATGTACACAATGGAATTTTACTCAGCCATAAAGAAGAACAAAATCATGTTCTTTGTAGGGAAATGGATGGAACTGGAAAACATTATGTTAAGTAAGATTAGTCAGTCACAAAAAGTGAAAAAACATAAGTTCTCCCTAATATGTGGATGCTAGGGAGATGATGGGGCATAAGAGGGACTCCAGATAAAAAAGGAGAAACCTTAGATAAGCCAAGAAGTTGACTTAACTGAAGGGATGGATGGGGGAGGGGACGCCCTAATGCACATGATGTATTTTCACAAATACATCAAAGTCAATCACTAAACTGAACTTGAGAAGGAGGGAGGGTGAGGGAGTGGGGTGGGAATTGGGGAAGGGTTAAATGAGAAATGTGTGCATATATGCCTTTATCAGCTTGTATCTAACAAAGATGTAGGATTACAATGCACCAATTAATATAAAAAACAACAACAAAAAACCAAGATTGTATTTTAAGGGAAAAAAAAAAAAAAAAAAAGCATGTTCCCTTGATATTGTGTCAAATCTTCAGAGTAGATGATTAAGAAAGAATTGTTAATGGGCGTGGTAATCTCAGTACTTGGGGAGGCTGAGACAAGAGGATCGTAGGTTGGAGACCAGCCTCAGCAATTTTGTGAGACTGTAAGCAACTTAGCCAGACCCTATTTCAAAACAAAAGCTTTTGCAAAAGGGGTAGGGAGTGAAGCTCAGATCTAGAATGCCCCTGGGTTCAATTTTGAGTATCACAAAAAATGAAAAAGAAGGAATCATTCTCAGATATTCAAGTTTAAAAGGAAGCATTTCAAAGGAAGGATTTGCTCTCTGTGTGTGTGTGTGTGTGTGTGTGTGTGTGTGTGTGTGTGCGTGCCCATCATCCATCAGACAGTGACCCTAGCTGATTCCATACAACAGAACTCTGCTTTCTTACATCAAGGATTATCATTGCGAGAGCTTGTTTATTAAGGGAAAAAAAAGCACCTACTATGTGACTTTACCAAGTACAGCTTGCAAATTGGAAAAGAAAAATGTACCTATGCACATTTTGTCCTATTGTAAAATTTCACAATTCACTTATATTAGAATTATTTATTGCTGAAATTGACTTATGAGCCAGGCGTGGTGGCACACACTTGTAATCCCAGCATTCGGGAGGCTGAGACCAGAGGATCCGGGTTCGCGGCCAGCCTCAGCTACCTAGTGAGGCACTCCGCAACTTAGTGATACTCGGTTTCAAAATAAAGAATAAAAAATAGGGCTGGGGGTGTAACTCGGAGGTAGAATGCCCCTGAGTTCAATCCCCAGTACCGCAAAAAAAAAAAAAAAAAAAAAAAAATTGACTCATGAGACTACTGGTATTACATGACTATCAACATGCAAGGTAGTAGTGTTTTATTTTTCCTAAGACAATTGTTAGTAAAGCAGTGCCATATCTTGCAACAGGTCAATTTTAATTCAACTTAAAATTGATAAAATATGATAGCTTTTTATAGAATGCTTAATTCTTCTTTTTGGTAGTACTTAGGATGGAACCCAGGGGCATTCTACCTTTGAGCTATACCCCCAGCCCTATTTTATTTTGAATCAGGGTATCCCTAAATTGATGGGAGCTGGGAGCCTAACCTGTGATCCTCCTATCTCAGCATCCCAAGCGCTGGAATTACAGGCATGTGCCACCACACCTGGCCACAGGTCAATTTTAATTCAACTTAAAATTTATAAAATGTAATTTTTATAGGATACTTAACAGTGATTTTTATTATTTTTCTCCATCCCTAAACATGAAATAGGTTTCTCCCCTTCTTCTTCAGTCTCAGTGTCTCACCAGCTTTCTTTGTAAATGTTGTTCAGATCTCTCCATTTTTTTCTGCAAAGATTAATGTTTGTTTTCTTTTGAATAAAAGGCACAAGAGCAGTGTAAGTACTATCTATTGTCTTTACTTTTAAGATATCTCTTGGCAGCTTTTCATTTTATAATCCTAAACTGGTTGGCATATCTATTATATTTATTTTAGCTACATGAAAGAATTGTTTTGTGATCCTCCTTCTGTATTTCTTAAAAGGAGATAATAAATGCAGAAGAAAACACCAAATCATTGGAAATATTTCTATTTAAATATAAGATTTCAAGGCACAAATCAGGAAATTTGAGACTCTATTGTAACTTTTAATATTCTTGTTTTAGCTTATTTTGTGTAGTCTTGCAAAGTGATTTAGTACATGTTTAGGAGAGAGAAAATTGAGAAAAGCCAATGATACATTCAACATAGAAATTTTTTGTGTTCTTAGAAAATAAAATTGAACAAGTAACTAACTTCACCTATTTTAAAGTTAAAGATTTAACTTTAAAATAGGTACTTGGGAGACTGAGGCAGAAGGATCCCAGGTTCTAAGTTAAACTTCAGCAACTTAGTGAGTCCCTCAGCAACTTACTGACAATCGGTTTCAAAACAGAAAATAAAATGCAACTGGGGTTGTAGCTCAGAGATAGAATACCTCTGGGTTCAACCCCCAATGCCATACACAAAAAAGTTAAAACTTTGAAATTTTGTCATTTTCTAGTTGAGGGAAATGCTAAATACTGAAAATGGCAAAGGCTATTAAAATGCTTAGGTTTCTAAGCTGCAAATTCATTCTATTTGTAGTATCTTTCTAATACAGTATAATATAAAGATGGAAAACTGCATTGAATCTATGTTTTAAAGCAAGGGTATTTTAAAAAGAGTGGATTTGCTATTGGGTACAGAAAAAATATATGTCAAACATCTACAATACATTCAAAGAAAAGCTATGTTTTGGTAAAACCTCTCCTGGAAAGGAGTAGGCCTCACACAGACCTTTTATTATGATCATACTAAATACAATTCTCTCAGCTTACTAATATAACACTAAGTTATTGTATTAAGGGAAGCAGGACAAATTCATGCCATTCCGCTGGAGCTATCAATATTTCCGAATTTTTAGTTTTCTGCAGATTATATTTGAACTTCAAGTAGGCTTTTAGATTTTCAAATTAAATATATTCGTTAGCATCAGAAGTCACAGGAAAAACATTTGCATTGCACCTAGAGATACACACAATGAACCACTGTGCATATGGGTCAAGTAATTCACCCAGAAAGAAGATGTTCAAAGTTGCTAATAATTTATCAAGGATGAGAGATGTTAAAATATTGGTTTTATTTGCTTTATCAGTGTGGGAATGGCTGTAGGGAGGAACTTCTACAATACAAGCTAAGAAATCTATTTTATAAAGCAGATTATATTAGTGTCACATGAAGTTTATCGTATTTGTTGCAAGAAATTCACAGAGCAAGGAGTTAGAATGCCTGAGTCATCAATTTAGGAAATCTTCCATATGACAGATGTGCAAGTGGCGTGGTCTCCCTGTGGCTTAGGGATGCTGAGGGACATCAGATCAAACCAGTCTACTCTCTGCTTCTTAGTGAGCAGGAACTTGGGTCATTTGCATTCCACCTTTTTCACCTTTGCAATTTTTGTTTCTTCTGAAAGCTTTCCATTGTTTAATCCTTTTGTTTAAAGAGACAAATCTATCAAAAACTACCCACTTTAGCCTTATTCTAAGCAACTTTAGGCAAAAGAGAGGGAGCAGAAATAGTCACATAAATATAGTTAACTGACCTTGACAAAGGAACAAAGGAAATATAACCAAGAAATGAATCTTTTTACAAATAGTGCTGGAACAGCTGGGCATCCCATGGAAAAAAAGGAATCTAGACACAGATGTTACCCTGTTCAGAAACACTAACTCTAAATGGATCATAGGCCTAAATGTGAAACACTAAACTACAGGAAGATAATACAAGAGAAAATCTAGATGGCCTGTATTTCAAGGTATTTTTTAGGTACAACGCCAAAATCACAATCTATGGAAGCAAGAATTTAATTTATTTTAAAACCAAAAAAAATTAAAAAACCTTTTCTCCATGAAAGATACTGTGTGTATCTGTACACATATGTTTCTATCACTCAGAAATTGTGATGTATAATTACAAATCTCCAATAAAGTTATATTTTTAAAAAGATTCAGTCAAAAGAACAACAAGCCATATATTGAGAGAAAATAGTTGCAAAAAGTATATCTGGCAAAAGACTGTTAACCAAAAAATAAAAAAGACTATTATCCAAAATATGCAAAAATCTCTAAAATCTCAGCAGAGATGAAAAATAATAGATACTTCCCCACAGTTATAAAGGTGATAATGAGAATATAAAGTATGTCAAATATTATATATCATTGGAAAACTGAAAATTAGAGCGCTATAGTGGTTTGGATTTATTTTTTATTTTTTATATTAATTGGTGCATTGTAATCATACATCTTTGTTAGGTACAAGCTGATAAAGGCATATCTGGACATATTTCTCATTTAACCCTTCCCCAATTCCCACCCCACTCCCTCGCCCCCCCCCCTTCTCAAGTTTAGTTTAGTGATTGACTTTGATATATTTGTGAAAGTACATCATGTGCATTAGGGTGCCCCTCCCCCATCCATCCTCTTCAGTTAGGTCAACTTCTTAGCTTATCAGGGTTTCTCCTTTTTTATCTGGAGTCCCTCTTATGCCCCATCTTCTCCCTAGCATCCGCATATTAGGGAGAACTTATGTTTTTTCACTTTTTGTGACTGACTAATCTCACTTAATATAATGTTTTCCAGGTGCATCCATTTCCCTACAAAAACATGATTTTGTTCTTCTTTATAGCTGAGTAAAATTCCATTGTGTATATATCCCATAGCTTTGTAATTCATTCATCTGTCGAGGGACATCTTGGCTGCTTCCATAGTTTGGCAGTTGTGAATTGTGCAGCTATAAACATAGATACACATGCATTGGTCTGATAGTTTGGTTTCCATTCTTTTGGGTAGATACCCAGAAGTGGTATTGCTGGATCATAGTAGTTTCATTCCCATTCATCTGCAGATCCTCCATACTGTTTTCCAAAGTGATTGCACTAATTTGCAATCCCACCAACAATGTATTAGGGTTCCCACTTCTCCACACCCTCGCCAGCATTTGTTGTTGTTCGTATTTTTTATGATTGCCATTCTGATTGGAGTTAGGTGAAATCTCAAGGTAGTTTTGATTTGCATCTCTCTGATTGCTAATGAGGTAGAACATTTCCTCATACATTTATTGGCCATTTGTATTTCTTTTTTTGTGTCTATTTAGATCCTTTGCCCATTTTTAGATTGGGTAATTTATTTTCTTAGCTGTGATTTTCTTGAGTTGTCTGTATATCCTAGATATGAGACCTCTATCAGAAGAGTAGCTGGCAAAAATTTTCTCCCACTCTGTGGGCTCTCTGTTGAAGTTCTTGATAATTTCCTTTGCTGCACAGAAGCTCTTCAGTTTAATTCAATCCCATGTATTGATCTTCCTTTGAGTTGCTTGTGCTTTTGGGGTCTTGTTGAGAAAGTTTTTACCTGGGCCTATGTGTTGAAGTGTTGGTCCTACGCCCTCTTCAAGTAGCTGCAAGGTCTCTGGTCTGACTTCCAGGTCTTTGGTCCACCTTGAGTTGACTCTTGTGCAGGGTAAGAAAGTGGGGTTTATTTCCATTTTCCTGCATATGGTTAACCAGTTTTGCCAACACCATTTGTTAAAGAGGCTATCTTTTTTCCAGTGTATATTTTCAGCTCCTTTGTCAAAAATCAATTGACTGTAAGCACAGCATGTGGGTCTGTTTCTGAATCTTCTATTCCCCTCCATTGGTCTATGCGTCTGTTTTTGTGCCAATACCATGCTGTTTTTATTACTGTGGCTTTGTAGTAGAGTTTGAAGTCAGGTATTGTGATACTTCCTGCATGATTCTTGTTGCTAAGAACTACTTTGGCTATCCTGGGCTTTTTGTTGCCCCAAATTCATTTCTATTAAAAATAACTTTACAAGCCAGGCATGGTGGTACATGCTTCTAATCCCAGCATTTGGGAGGCTGAGACTGGAGGATCTGGGTTCTTGGCCAACCTCAGCTACCTAGTGAGGCACTCTGCAACTTAGTGAGACCCTGTTTCAAAATAAAGAATAAAAAATAGGGCTGGGGTATAGCTCGGATGCCCCTGAGGTTCAATCCCCAGTACTGCAAACAAACAACAAAAAAAAAACAACTTTACAGAACAGAGGGATATCAGCAAGGTCTATGGGGAGTCCCAAACCCTCTTTCTTCTACAGAGATACACTTCATGACAATCTATGGTCCAGTTGCCTTTGTGAGAAATCCAGAAACCAGGTGAGGGCATGATGTGAGCTATGTCAAGGTCCTGGGATGGCAGTGTACACCAGAGCCCAGCAGTTTCCTGTGATAGGGACAAAACTCCCACCTCCTGGCTTCTTCCCTGGAGGGCAGGAGAAGGGCAAAATGTCCAACTGTATGCTTTTTGGTGGCTTACTGTCAGACTGGTTTTTGTCTTTCTCAAATCTAAGTGCTATACTGGGTGTGGTGGCATATGCCTATAAACCTAATACTTGGGAGGCTGAGACAAGAAGATTACAGGTTGGAGGACAGCCTAAACAACATAGCCAGGTCCTCTGCAACTTAGAGAGACACTGCTTCAGAAAGAAAAAAGAAAAAAAAAAAGGAAAGTGCTGGGGGTATAGCTCAGAGGTAGAATGCCCCCTGGCTTCAATCCCAAGTAAAACACACACACACACACACACACACACACACACACACACACACACAGAGGCACACACACACACACACACACACACACACACACACACACAGACTCGAAGTGCTGACAGGAAAAGGTTATCATATTGGAGGCTGCTGAGCACAAAAAATATACAGATGGCCAACAAGTATACAAAAAGACATTCAACATCACTAATCGTAAAGGAAATATAAATCCAAACCACAATGAAACATCGGCTTACTCCCACTAAGATGGCCACCATCAGAAGAGTGTTGGTGAGGATACACCCTGTTGGCAAGAATGTAAAATGGTGCAGCCATTATGGAAAACAGTTGGTGGTTCTCAGAAAACGAAAAATAGAATTGTAGCAATCCACTTTCAGTTACATATGCAAAAGAATCCAAAGCAGATTCTTGAGTTATTTGCACATCCCATGTTCGTTGCAGCATTATTCACAATAGCTAACAGTTAGAAAAACTTAAATATCTACTGACAGATGAATGAATAAAATGTGGTGTACACATGCAGTGGAATATTATACCACCGTAAAAATGAGGAAATCCCATTGCATGTTGCAAGGTAGATGCTGTGAACTAAATGTTTTTGTTCCCCTAAATTTCATGTTGATATCCTAAACCCTAATGCAATTGTGAAGGATGTGGGGCTTTTGAGAGTTAATAGGGTCATAAAGGTTGACCCCCTGTAAGGTGAATCAGTGCTTTTATAAAAAAAGACAGGAGAGATCTTATCCTCCCTTCCTTCCCTCCTTCCTTTTTATTAGTGGTGCTGTGGATTGGACCCATGAACATTCTACCACTGGGCTATATCCCAGCCCTCTTTATTCTTTTTTATTTATTTATTTATTTATTTATTTATTTATTTATTTGCGGTACTGAGGATTGAACTCAGGGGCATTCTACCTCCGAGCTATACCCCCAGCCCTATTTTTTTTTTACTTTATTTTGAAACCGGGTCTCACTAAGTTGCGGAGTGCTTACTAGATAGCTGAGGCTGGCCGTGAACCCGGATCCTCCGGTCTCAGCCTCCCGAATGCTGGGATTACAAGCGTGCACCACCATGCCCGGCCTTCTTTATTCTTTATTTTGAAACAGATTCTAACTGATTTGCTGAGGCCCACTCTAAGTTGCTGAGGCTGGCCTCAACCCTATGATCCTCCTGTACCATCCTCCCAAGTATTGGGATTACAGGTATGTGCCTCCTTGCCGAGGTTTTTTTCTTCCCTTTACCAAGGGAGGATACCAGGAGAATATGTTCATATGCAAACCAGAAAGTGGAGCCTCAACAGATATCTTGACCCTGAATATCCCAGCCTCCAGAGCTGGCAGAAATTGATGGTTGCTGTTTGGAACTCCAGGCTCTGGTAATTTCTCCTGGTAGCCTGAGCCAAAGCACAGGATGAGCCTGGAGGCCATGATGCTAAGCTGCATAAGCCAGTCACAAGAAGGAAAAAGGCCAAAGGCTTCGGCTTACAGGAAGCATCTAATGTACGCAAACCATGGGATACATATGAGAAGCTGCTTATGGGGGAGATAGTGCTTAGTAGACAGTTTTAGTTTGCAAGATGAAAAGTTATAAATATCTCTTTCACTGCAATGTGAATGTACTTAGCACTATTAGGCTGTACATTTAAAAATGGTTATGGTAGTAAATTTAGTGTTATGTGGGTTTTACCGCCATAAAGTAATAAAATGATAAAAATTATTAGAAGGAATCCACGGAAGAGTGCAAATTGGTACAGTGTGGTATTTGAATAGGGTTCTCTCTGGAGCCCGAGGGGTCAGTGTGAAGAGTGCCGTGAGGGAATGGACGCGCCGTGAAGTTTCTCTATCTGCGAGTTAGCGTAGGGGTCTGAAGTAATGCTATAATAATTCCTTTACTCTTGGTGACAGGGTCATGTGTCTATTACACTATTTTTTATTTTTTTAATGTTTAAAATGATTCATAAATATGCATAATCAAGGGAGGGAGGGAGAGAGAGAGAATAAACTTGAAACAACTTCTTTCTCTTTAGGTGATGGAGATTGAACCCAGGGGCATTCTACCTCTGAACTACACTCCAGCCCAATTTTATTTTTTATTTTGAGACAAGGTCTTGCTAAGTTGTGGAAGCTGGCCTTGAACTTGCAACATTCCTATCTTAGCCTCCCAAGCACTAGGATTATAGGTGTTTGGCATTGTGCCTGGCTTGAAGCAATTTCAATTGAATTCTGTTGTCTTAAGTGGGTAAATCTCTGAACTGTACAAACTTAATGAAACTCAATTCACTGGGCTTCTGTTGCTCTAAAATACTCTTCTTTGTAGTGAAAAAGAATCAGAAGTAAGTGATAATGTAGTTATGGTTAAAAGGGCATTGTAGAAGCCGGGCGTGTTGGCGCATGCTTGTAATCTCAGCATTTGGGAGGCTGAGACTGGAGGATCCGGGTTCACGGCCAGCCTCAGCTACCTAGTGAGGCACTCTGCAACTTGTGAGAGCCTGTTTCAAAATAAAGAATAAAAAATAGGGCTGAGGGTATAGCTCAGCGGTAGAATGCCCATGAGTTCAATCCCCAGTACTGAAAAAAAAAAAAAAAAAGCATTGTAGAGGAAATAGTCAAGTTGTGCAGTGAAGGACATGTTATATGTGTTTATATTTAGATATTTGCTGTAGTTTCTATGTAATATGACAAGAGGATTAATTATAAATCTGTATTCCCATAAGTATGTAAATTGTACAGCAATGCCATGAATATGAAAACATTTGTGATCCACTGCTGTCTATGCTTTTATTCTTCCAATGATGAGCATTTATCTTGAGCTTGGAACACAAATTACCTTTCTTTCTGGTAATTATCACATTGCAAAATGGTACCTAAATTAGAGCAAAGAAATTCATTTCCCTGTGCAAATGATAGTCAGCTCTGTAAGAATCAACTCTACAGCTGAGTCTTAAACTAAAACCATATGGAATAGACCAGCTTGCATGTGCGTGTGCTGGAGTAAAGGAATATGTAATCCTGCTTAAAATAAAGGAAAGCACTAATGTTGAGCCTCTCCTACTTTGCCCTTCTAGAGAAATCTTTTCAGTGTATTTGAATTATGCAATATGTTTTCAGTAAAACTACAAGAACTATTCCCTGAAAAATCATAACCTGTTTAATAATTAAATTTGAAGATGACCCTCCATCCGTCTTCCTTCCTTCCTTCCTTCCTTCCTTCCTTCCTTCCTTCCTTCCTTCCTTCCTTCCTTCCTTCCTTTCTTTTGCTCAAAATTTTTATTGAAAGATTTCGAGGGGGTGATTTATCAATAAATTTGCTTTGCTGTGTCAGTAAGGTATATAAAATAAATCTATTCATTGAATGTTTTGGAGTTTTCAGCAAATTGATTTATATATTGCATTCCTCCTTATCAATGAGGGATATGTTCTGGGGTCCCAGGAGAGGCTAAAACCTCATAGTGTATGTAATGAAATATATGCTATTTTTCTATAGATGCACACATCTTCATGTGTGCATATGCGTATATTTTCCTATATACATATAGTTTCTATACATACATGTATACACTTACATTTATATAACTATGTAAAATTTATAAATTAGGCACATTAGGAGACTAAAAACTTAAAGTAGAATGATTATAACAAACGCCTTAATAAAGTTCCATGAATGTATTCTCTCTCTCCCTCTCTTTTTTTTTTTTTTTTGCGGTACTGGAGATTGAACTCAGGGGCATTCTACCTCCGAGCTACACCCCCAGCCCTATTTTTTATTCTTTATTTTGAAACCGAGTCTCACTAAGTTGCGGAGTGCCTCACTAGGTAGCTGAGGCTGGCCGCGAACCCAGATCCTCCGGTCTCAGCCTCCCGAATGCTGGGATTACAAGCGTGCACCACCACGCCCGGCTTC
Source organism: Graphiurus murinus (assembly GCA_004027655.1). NCBI lineage: Eukaryota > Metazoa > Chordata > Mammalia > Rodentia > Gliridae > Graphiurus > Graphiurus murinus. The sequence continues at coordinate 14,027 of PVLC010012008.1, forward strand.
TCTCCCTCTCTTTATCTCAGTACTCTCCTGTACTCACCCTTCTTGTGGTGATGTGAGATGACGGTTGCCTAGGTGATGAGATGAAGTGCAGTGCTTGGTGGAGGCATTGCGTGGAACATTTGCATGTCAGGCACAGACAATTTTGGTGGTTGGGGATCCTTCATAGTTGATTTTTTGCTAAAGTGTTTAGGAAGAACATTGTTAGTTGGAAGTTATGTCTTTTTATCTTATCAAAGTGTTGCTGCAGAGGTTGTAACCCTTCAGTGATCATATAGGTGATTATCATGCCATAGTCAATCAAAGGATTATATTCTATAACTTGTCCTTTTTTATACACTTATGTTGTTACACTGTAGTCCCACATCATAATGTAGTTCAAAGTGATAGGGAGATGCATGCACACTGCAGTTGGTGAGTTTCCCCCCGGCTCCCTCCCCACTACCTTCCCTTCCCCATACAAGATATTGAGATTGGCACTGGTATTCGCATCCATGTACATGACATCAATGAAAGTGCATCCTTTTTAAATTCTCCCTTTCCTTACCGTCACCCTCCCCTGAACTCTCGCCCTAGCTCCATTGCAGTTTCTTCTCCATTATCTGAAGTCTCTCTGGTATCCTGACTACTCCCTAGCTTCCACATATGAGAGAAAACACAAGACCCTTCACTTTCTGTGACTGGCTAATCTCACTTAACATAATGTTCTCTAGGTCCATCCATTTTCCTGAAAATGACATAATTTTGTTCTTCTTTATTGCTGAGTAGAATTCCATTGTGTGTATATCCCACAATTTTGTAATCTATTCTTATGTAAAATGTGCTGCTATAAACATGGATATGCATGTTTCACTAGAATAGTATCCTTTAATGTCTGTGCAATTTGAACACTTCAGCCATTTTGGGTAATATCTACCTTGCTGGTTTTGCTTCAATTTCTTCTCATCTTCATTCTCTGTAAATGACTTAGCAAGTTCTTCCAATTCCTCATTTCTAGACACGTGGATATATTCCTCCACTTATTCATCAGACATAGTAGCAAATCCTACTCCACCAACTTGTCTTGTGTGAATCGAAAGCCTTTAAAATCATTCTTTCCTTCATATGTTCTTTCAGCAGGCATTTACAGTTTAAATTAACATATTACATTTAAATGCATGTTATTAGAAACAGTAACTGGTCTTGAAAGTCATTATGTCCAGGTTAGGGTCTGTCTTAGCATTCTCACTGCTATGTCCTAAACAACTGACTATGACCACACTACTTAGATGGAGGAAGATTTATTTGCTCATGGTTTCCTTGGAGATTTTTGGGTTCAGTCCATGTGAGGCCGGTGTCTGGATCTCAGGGCATGGTGTTGGGAAGCAGAGGGAGTGATGACATAAGACTCTGTTCCTCACATCATGCAAGCTGGAAGCAGAGAGAGAGCAAGAGAGGGGAGGAGGACTCATATATAATTCCCAAGGCTGCACCCCTGGGGAACCACTTCTCCAGCTATCCCCTACTGGCCCAGGCCACCACCCAGATAAATCCATTACAATGTATTTGTCCACTGCTGAGATTATAAGCAAGCCCTCCTTCCAAAATTGCTACCTTGTTTCCATGAGGGCTAGGGGATTATCTCTAAATCATTACAGGATCTTCATCAAATACTAATCAAATGCATTCAAATTCAAGGTGTGAGGCCTTGACAATCCAAAACAATGTGCTGATCAGTGGTGCTGAAGCAGGGAGGATGTGTTTGGAGGCAAAAAATAGAACCTTGAAATTTTCATCTTTATAGTCAAAGATTCAGGATGGCCAGGTGCGTTGTCTATTATTAACAGTATTTTAATTCCAATCTTTCCTCTTCCAGATAGTTTTTTTAACCTCTGGAATAAAATATTGATGGAATAATTCCATACAGGATGCCTGACACCCATGCTTTCTGATTATATTGCACAACATGGACACCAATTTTTGTCTCTATGTTTGAGAACATGTGGTTTTGATATTCTGCATCATGCCTACATTTATTACACACCCTGCAGTGCTGCTGTATAGTACCAGAGAGAACCTGTCCTTGGTGTTTTATGTCCAGGTGCCTCCTTTGCAGTTTAATAAATGTAGGTTCTCTTGGGCATCTTCTTCCAGGAGAGCCTGGTTTCATCATAATTGATGACTTGCTTTGGATGGTATTCTTCCTCCTCAATCAACTTCTTCAACCCTGCCAGAAATGTGGCAGCAGCTTCTTCTTTGGCAGATGGAGCCTCTCCCATAATTCTTATATTTATCAGTTCCAACCTATTACTGAATCTGCACAACCTTCTCCTGCTTGCAGAAAATATGTCTTGGGAACCCTCTTTTCAGGGGATTCTTTGCTGAAGTCTTTGTATAGAATTAATGCTTTCTGGTGTGAAATGGTGCAGTTGGTTGGAACATATTTTCTGTTCCTGTCTTCTATCCACAAATTTAAAACCTTTTCCATCTTAACTAGGCACTTATCATGTACTGGGGCCATAACTTTTGCATTCTGACATGTGATTGCAAAACTAGCATAACTTCCCTTTTAATTCTTCACAATTTCATTGGTAGATCTGTTCTTACCATAGATCTTCGTAACCTTGGCAGATGACTTTCTTTTTTTTTAACATTAGGTTGAGAACTTTCACCTTTTCACTTTAAGAAAGTTTTTTTTACATATTTTTGGTGATATTCAAATTATGAACATCATTACTCTTGTGCTTTAGGGTCATTATTGAGTAAAATTCCTATTACTTGGGTATAAGCACTCTGGTACTTTGACAGTGGATCTGATAGCTGAAATCACTACTAAGTGACTAATGGGCAGGTAGCATATGCAGTGTACATACACTGGACAATGGGATGATTCATGTCTCAAGAAGGATGGAACAAGATGATGCAGGATTTCATCAGGCCACTCAGAATGGTGTGTAGTTTAAAACTTGTGTGTTATTTATTTCTGAAAATTTCCATTCAAACTACAAAAAGAGAAATTGCAGATGAGAAAGTCCTATAATTTCATTTATTTTTTAAAGAATTAATTTAATTTTTTGTGGTACTGGGGATTGAATGCAGGGGGGTTCTATCTCTGAGCTACATACAACACCGGCCATTTTTAATTTTTTCTTTTAAAACAGGATTTTGATCTTACTAAATTACTGCATGCTGGCCTTGAATCTGTTATCCTCCCATCTGTCTCTCAAATACTGGGTTTATAAATGTGTAGCACTGTGCCCAGCTTCCTTTAACTTTATTTTGAAATAATTTTTCATCAATTTTAGTGTTTTTACTTATTCTCATCGAAACTATGTCCTTCAAGATCTTCAAAATTATCAACATGGAAGCTGGCATGGTGGTGCATGGCTGAAATCCCAGTACTTGGGAGGTTGAGACAGGAGGATAACAGATTTGAGGCCAGTCCACAGTAGCTTAGTAATACCTTGTTTCAAAAAAAAAAAAAAAAAAAAAGATGAATAAAAAGTGCTGGGTGATGTTCAGTGGCAGAATGCCTTGGGTTCAATCCCTACTACCACACATACACACACAGAAATTATTAGCATTGAAAATATTTAATTTCTTCTCCCTTTTAAATCTTTTCAAATTTTATAATTTATATTATATACATTTCTATGGAAGAGGACAATTTTCACTTCTAATTGGTGTGTGTGTGTGTGTGTGTGTGTGTGTGTGTGTGTGTGTGTGTGTGTGTGAATGGTGTTACTAGGGATTGAATCCTGGGGCATTATACCTCTGAGCTATACCTCCTCATCCATTTAATTTTTTATTTTGAAACAGGATCTCACTAAGTTGGTGAGAGTCTCGCTAAGCGGTTAAGATTGTTCTCAAACTTGTGATCCTCCTGTAGCAGCCTCCCAAGTACTGAGATCACAGATCTATGTAACCAAATATTTGATATATTGATCTATTGTCTGCCACATATTTCACTCTTAGTTCTGAATTGCTTCAGAACTGTAGGCAAGAAATAAAATACTACTTATTAAGCTTTCCTAAAATTCTCAAGAGCACCCAGATCCCAAATACTATAGACACTGAATGTTTACTATTTTTCCAATCTTTGTTTTCCCTTTAAACCATCTCTGTTTTGGTTTATTAGTTGTCTGGATTAAATAAATCACATAACTTTTTTATCTTTCCAATGTCAGAACCACTTTCAACCCATGCTCCACAGTAATATCAGAAAAAAATATTTCTTGAAATAATAGCTGAGCCTGATCTTGAATCTATGATCCTCCTGTCTCAATCTCCCATGTACTAGAATTAGAAGTGAGCACCACCAAGTCCAGCTATTTATTTTTATTATTTAAAATATTCAGAGTCTTCTTTTTTCTTTTGTCATGGCTAAGATCAAAAACCCCAACTTAAATGCTTACATAGATAAATTAATAAGTGAACAAATACTATGAAATTCTCTTTGTTATAGTGAATGGAAACCATGTTTATAAATCTTGTATAAAATCTTTATTTTTTCTTTGATATTGACTTGATTGCTCTTTCTTTAATGTGCTTTTATTGGTGCATTATAGTCTCACATCATAATGTATATCATGTTGACAGTGACATACATGCACACAGCACTTGGCGCCCCAGCCTCCCCATTTCCCCCTTTCCCAATACAAGGTACTGAAACTGATGTTGGTATATACACATATGCATACATAATTGATGGTAGTGTTTCCATTAATGACCCTCATCTCCCTCCCTTTCCCTAGGCCACCTCCCTGGCTCCACTGAGGTTTCTCCTCCATTATCTGGAGTCCCGCTTGTATCCCAATTACTCCCTAACTTGTGGCATATTAAAGAAAACATATGACCCTTTCCTTTCTGTGACTGGCTAAAGAAATGGGAACACATCTAAATGATGCCTTTATATTATTTCTTCTCCAGGTGATTTGCCAGTGGACATTCCGACTCCACCGGAAACTTCAGTTCCAGTCACCTTACCCCCACACAACTGCACAGATGGTGAATTTGTCTGCAGATCTGATGGTCACTGTGTTGCAGAAACTCAGAAATGTGACTTTAGATACGATTGCCCTGACAAAACAGACGAATCATCCTGTGGTAGGTGAATTCCTACATTTTATAGTAGCGGTAGCCATAGAATAGATAAGAAAACACTAGTATAATCTCTAGCACTGCCTAATGTTACAAAAGCCTTCAACATGGCTTAGAGTAATTTCCTAATTTAAGGGTTATTAGTATAAAATTATAGAAAAATCGTGCATTTTTCTAGCAGGGCCAGTAACAGGGGTCTTTAGATTAATGTCTTGGATTCACGGCCATCGTTTTCTTGGACTGTTCTTGACTACAGACTGTCATCTCCTACCTCGTCTCTCTTCCCTTGTTGTCTCGAGTCTTCACGCTGGCATCAATCCTACTTAGGGAAGAAGCATTATGATATTCTCAAATTAGATTAATGCATCCTGATCTTCCATTGCCAAAATATACATAGAACAATAGATATTATAGCAAATATATAGAGTGCAAATGAAAAGCAATTTAATACAGATGGAAACTTTAACCCCCACACCCTGGTAAACAGGATTGCCATTTATTGGTGTCTGCTAATTAGAAGATTAACCTAAATGGATCGAAGGCAAATTATTTAATTTAGGAGTGAAATTCTCAGCCAAAGATGTAGACTGAGAGAAGAAAAATTAATCTGTTGGTTGGACGGGGTGGCACACACCTGTAATCTCAGTACTTGGGAGGCTGAGACAGGAGGATCCCAGGTTCAAACTCAGCTTCAGAAACTTAGTGAGGTATCAGCAACTTAGTGAGATTATGTTTCCAAATAAAAAATAAAATAGCAATGAGAGGGTGGTGTGGGTTCAATTCCCAGTACCACAAAAAAAAAAAAAGAAAAAGAAAAGAAAAAAATTAATCTGTATTCAAATGGTAAAGGACTAGAACAGATGGAGAGTAAATAGTTTGTACTCTTTCCACTTCTCTGCTTTTTATTGAATAGTATTACAGTAGTATATTTCTCAAATACATTCATAATGTTAAGGAAGGGTTAAGAATATATACAAAACACAGAATATAGGGAAACTTGTATCTTGTCTTATACCAGTCCTGTCAAGAAATTCTGGGATTTAAGAAATCCCATAATTTTTTTGGTTTTTTTTTTGTTTGTTTTTATTTTGGTTTGTTTTGTTTTTGTACTAGAGATTTGACCCAAGGGCATTCTACCTCTGAACTACAACCCCAGCCCAATTTTTAATTTTTTTTTTTTAAACCGGATCTCACTAAATTTCTAAGGGCCTCATTAAATTGCTGGCCTTGAACCTGTCTCAGCCTCCCAGGTACTGGGATTACAAGTGTGAACCACCACATCTGGCTAGGTTCATCTTTATTCTTTAACACAGAAAAAAAGATTCTAAATGTACAAATACACCAAGAATTAACTGTCAAATGTAGACCAAGACAATCATAAAACAAAACTGGCCCATTCTGAGTGGGATGAGACAGTAATGAACTCACAGTAGCCCAGGGGGTACCATGGGAAGTGCGGTGTATTCAGCCTGTCATGGGAAGGCATTAGCGTGATTGTACCAAAGTTGTGATATGTGTAAAAGTTTACATGCCTAGCTGATTACACCCAATGAATATATTTAGTAAATGCTGAAATTCTTAGGTTAACTTTATGATTTAATAATGTCTTCATGATTAGATGACATGTTTTGATAAATTCTTTAAGTATCCTCGGTGAATATTTACCCTTAAGTCATTATTTTTAAATCATGGGGAACATTTTTATTGTGCATACATACAGTCTCTTTGTAAGATGTTGTTTCACACAGCATTGTCAATGCTGCAACCCAAAGCCTGACCACCAACTTAGAGGAGTGGAGTCTGCAGATCGCAGGGTACAGCACCGAGAGTGGAGACTCGACACTTGCAAGAGCTTTGCTCTCCAATCACCCAGCAAGGGAAGGAGGGACATGGCCAACCCGAGGCCACACCCGTGAGACCCCTTGGCAACCAACCAAGCTGCCTCCAACGTGGCTGCCTGGTGTAGGCCAGGTCTGGGGACGGTCCAAATCCAAACCATAGTCATGTAATGTGACGAATCTGAGTATAACCTAAAGCTGTACATTTTTAAGTTGCTTATTTAATTGAGATAAGAACATTTAACAGAAGATACTCTCTCTTCACAAATTTTAGGTGTGTAGCACATTATTGCTGACTGCAAGTTCAGTGTCCTACAAGAGATCTCTAGATCCTGTTGCTTGACTGATACTTTATGTCCTCTAATTATTTTTAAGTCTATGATTCTTATTTTTTCAGTGATATAAAGAACAGGATTATTTAATCAAATCTCTTAATAAGATATAGTTTTATAATCTACATTAATATTAGAAATTAAATAAGACACCTGAATGTCATGACTCAAAGTCACTTTTCTCACTGAACAGATTCATCCTCAGATTTTACATTAAGTCATATACTCAAATTTTTAAATGGTGAATGTAATATGTTGTAGCTGTTAATAACATTTGAAAACTGGTGTGCCCCTCAGGTTTTCTATAGTATAATTAAGAACTCATTGAATTGAAATTTTTTTAAAACTCAAACAGTGGAGATTTTCGATAGATAAATGCTCATAGTCAGAGAGAAAGAAGGGAAGAGAGTGAAAGACAATTCAGAAAGTATTTTCAACCACGTGTTATAACATATGTCTGTAATCCCAGTACTTAGGAGGCTGAGACAGGAGGATCACAGGTTTGAGGCCAGCCTCAGCAACTTAGCAAGGTCTTCAGCAACTTGGTGAGACCCTGTTTCAAAATTTAAAAATAAATATATAAAAAGGACTGTGGGGTGCAACTCAGAAGTAGAATGCCCCTGGGTTCAATCCCTAGCACTAAAAAATAAAAACAAATAAATAAACAACATTTTAACATAATATAGATAGATGGATAGATGGATATTTAAAAATCATTGGGCTTGTAATTTCCTGTGATATTAGAATATAGTCACTACAAGAATCTTACAAACTTTGAAGGCAACAGGGTCAACATAAAAGTTACTGTACATCCCATTGTCTTGAATTTAAGTACTTCTGGATTGGTAGTCACCCCTCAGAGACTGTGCTAAAGTTTTGTTTGTAACATCACTGTGGAGAAAGGAGCCGGAAGGTCACCTTGGAAGGCCACACAGGCACCAACAGTGGCCTGCCGGAAGATTCTGCCAACGCTTCTGCTGCCCTATTTGGAACTAATTAACATCTCATCGACTCATGAGAGCAGATTATTCACATGTGCACATATTCCTAGATTTCAGTTACTATCAAGAGTTGCATGGAACAAACCTAGATATCTTTGAAAGTCTCCTAGTAATTAAATGCACAATTTGCCTAATTATTTTAATAATACTTAAAAATTAGATTTTAATTTTTAAAAATTGAGAATGAGGAAGTGCTGTGGAGATGAATCACCATTCTTTGACGTACTTATTGTGACTGGCCATCTCTTCTTTGTTCTGCTCTATCCAAGTTATGGAAGTTTGCACCTTTGAACAAAGAAACTTGTGTAAATGGTACCTGCCAAGACCTGAAAACCAACTTCAAGATTTGAGTACATTCAGGTGGGGATTTGGTAGAGGAATTACTATTCTTCATGGGGAAGAAAATCACAGGCCATCGGTAGATCATACAAAGTAAGTGACCATATAATTTGAACATGTCTTTTAGGAAATATTCATCGTGGGCTTCTTAACTCCTAGGCCAAGTTATAGTAAAGATAAATGTTGAAGTTAAAGAATGAGAGCGTTGAATATAGTCTTCTATACACTACTGAAAAAATCAATTTAAAAAGTAATGAATGCTCTCGTGAACACTACAGAAACTAGAGATATTCATAAGTAAACAAAAGTAGCTTGTAATATAACCATTCTGAAAAATGCTGTTAATGTGTTGCTTTTAGAATTATTCATCCCTCCTTCTCTTTCTCCATTTCCTTCTCTACATCCTTGACTCTTTTTCAATTTCCTTCTCTCACCTTCACTTTCCACATTTTTTTTACTTTCCTTTTTCATTTTGTTCTTTTATGTGTTTGTTATACATATCTACATACAAATCAATGTCCAGATTTTCTACATAGATATCTGGATATATTTTTTCACTTTGTAATGACACATCATTATATTTCATCTACAACATAATTTGCACTTTACTATAAGAACATTCAGAAACTTACTAAAATAGCCAGGTGTTGCGGTGCATGCTGTTAATTCCAGTATTGGGGAGGCTGAGACCAGAGGATCTAGGTTCACGACCACCCTCAGCTAGTTAATGAGGCCCTCCGCAACTTAGTGAGACCCTGTTTCAATAAGTAGACTTCTCAGTTAATTTCATTTTATCCCAATAGCATAAAGTGACTGGGAAGAAAAATGCCTACTGTGCAAGAAATACTATTCAGCAGAGATAAGCCTTGGATGAACAGATGGTTTTTGCTCTCACTAGGTAGATCCCAAGAGGCCAGTAAATGTAAAGCATCACAGACAGAGACAAGTGCTTTAAGAGAAATGGAAACAAACACACCAAGAGTTGTGTGCATGTATATTCCTACCACTCTGTCTCAGTATGATGTATAGTTATAATGCACCAATGAAAGTATTTTAAAAAAAGAAGAATGGGAACAAGGAAGGGGTTAGTGATGCCTAGTCTTTGTGAATGGGGCGCACATGGAAGGCTCGGTGTCCCAGACTCTGCAGGAAGAGCAGCGTGGCTAGAGCAGATCCAGCAAGGGAAAACTACATATCAAATTTATTGTGTCGACTTAAATATTTTTTCATTTTCTTCACTTTGTGGAACATGTGAATATTTTATAGCTTTGAAGACATATTTTATGTACCGACATTTTTATTTAATTGATTTCCTTTTTATTTTGTGTGTCATGTTTTACAAAGTAATTTTTATCACAGTGTTTAAGCACACATATTGCAAAAGGTCAGAGGATTGGCAGTCTTATAATAACGCTCCTTCTTCTAGCAGCTCCAATTTCCTGGAGAGTTTTTATTATGTCCTAAGATTATGTAAAGATTCACCCGTACTTTCTAAGTTTTATTAGGGACTAGCTATAGGTGCCTAGTCCATATTTGTAAAATAATGTACTTATATAGCCATCTCCGGATTAAAAAACTTTTGACTTTATTCACTTCCTATTACAAGGAATGGAACCTCTATTTTCCTTTCCAGCATCCTATTCCTCCCCCCTCATCTTTCCAATATATTTGCCCTCAATTTTAAAGGCTTAGTTCAGCAGTACTCTGAATCTTTTTATTTGTTGGTGTGTTGCAATGACACGTCATGGTGAGGTTGCATGTGTTATGAACTCACAGCTTTCTGCATATCTCCTTTAACACCACCCCGTTCTCCTGTCCTCCTTCCCCACCAGAGTCAGTGAGATTGATGACATTCACACATCACCACGGTATTACTTAAACTGTTCCCTTTCCCAGCCCTCCCTCCACCCTTCCCTAACCCTCCCCCCATCCCCCTCCAACTACTCTACCAATCTGTCTTTGCACTTAGGGCTCTCTGTTTCCTCTTTTCTTTCTAGTTTCTACAAATGAGAGAAAATATAGCAACCTTGACTTTCTGAGACTGACTAATCTCACTTAGCATAATATTCTTTAGTTCCATCCAATTTCCTGCTAATGAGATAATTTTGTTTTTCTTTATGGCTGAGTACAATTCCATTGTATGTGTATACTATGTTTTCTTTTTCCATTCAATAATTTGGCTATCATGAATTGTTTTTAAAATTTCTGTGCTAGATATTACATGATGATTATTTCCTTTGTTGACAGTGTTTTTGTTTATATTGAAATTAATCATTGCTTCATCTTTTTTCCTTAGATGTTTTACATATTAAATGCTCTTTTCCCCAGTATCAATGCTACTTTCCAGTTGTTCAAGCGCATAGGAGAACTCACCGCCCCTTTTCTGGCGGCCTCCCTCTCAAGCCCTGTGCTACTCATTCCCACAGGTCCCTCTGTCACCTGCTCCAGGGGCCCACAGTCTCCCCACCCGTCCCTTCAGCTGAATCTCTAGGTTGCTAAACACCCTGCCTTCCTGTTTCTCTTTTGAAGGCTCTATCCATTATCTCTGTCTTTCTGTGCTCTCTTTACCATGCATTTGGGTGTCTCTTTTGTGTATTAAAGAATCTTCTCATTTCTTTAACGATCCTTGGGTCTTCATTAATGTTCAAGAGCAAGGCCCTTATAGGTGGACTTGAGGTTCTGTTTGTGTGATGGGTGCCCTTACTCTGCAGTCTTCACTGTTGGGTGGTAAGCTCACCACATACCAGATGTCTCCGTGGTGATTTTTGAAATATGGATGTTTTCTGATCTTAAGTAGTCTCATTGTCTTTTCCTAATATTTTCTTCCTTACATGCTATATTTAGAAAACCTTCCCTACCTTAAAATTGTGTATTCTATATATGTATATGAAAAGAGAGAATATGTTATTCATTCTTGTTTGCACTAGGGCCTGTTTATAAAGATCAGGACTTAAGACTGGTGCAAATATTCATTTGACCTTGGAAGAAAGATATTTCTTTGTGCGTGTGTGTGTGTGTGTGTGTGTGTGTGTGTGTGTGTATGTGTGTGTTACTGAGGATTGAACCCAGGGCATTCTACCTCTGAGCTACACCCTCAGCTCTATTTGAAACAGGGACTAAGTTACTGTAGCCTGGTCTTGAACCTGCAATTATCCTAAGCATCGTAACTACTGGGATTACAGGCAAAAATCACCTGACCTGGCAGAAGAAAGATATTTCTTGCAATTTAAAGAACAAAGAAGCTGGGCATGGTGATGCATGCTTGTAATCCCAGTACTTGGGAGGCTGAGACCGGAGGATCTGGGTTTGCAGCCAGCCTCAGCTACTTAGAGAGGCCCTCCGCATCTTAGTGAGACTCTGTTTCAAAATAAAGAATTAAAAATAGGGCTGGAGGTATAGCTCAACCCTGAGTACCTCAAAAATAAAAGGAGAAGCCAGGCACCCTGGAATACACTTGTAATCTCAGTGCTTGGGAGGCTGAAACAAGAGGATTGCAGGTTCCAGGCCAGCCTTAGCAACTTAGAACTCTCAAAATTAAAAGGGCTGGAAGTGTGGCATAGAGGTAGAATGCCCTAGTACTGATAAATAAGTATATAAATAAATAAAAATCAAGATGAAACAATATAGTGGTGTTGGCACAGGAGAATACGTGAATTTTGAAAATGTAGACAACATAATAGACAAGATAGTTGTAATTATATATTTCAATATGACTGGATATTTTTCTAATTTTTCTAGCCTCCATCTTTGAAGTGTTAATCTTTCTCTGGCTTCTTTTTCTCTGTTATTTTCATTATCTTTTCCATAAAGGTTCTTTGTTCATTTCATGTTCCCACAGTAATAGTTATCATGATCTTGGATTTTGTTACTTCATTTTGCTGTTCATCCTCATTTATTTTGGTCTTCTCTTGCAGAGTTCAATAAATAATTCCTTTCCTGTTTCGTAGTCCAAAAACTCAAGCCCTACAAGATCTCATCCTTCCTCCTTTTATTCTGATGATTTCAGGGAAACATTATTGCAGACAGCAAAGAAAATCCCCATTGATTTAGCAGAGACCTTTTTCAATATCTTTATGCCTTTTATATCCCTTCCCATAGTAAAGTTTTATGAGCCCCAACATCTGTGGCTTCTTCAAAGAAAACTAATGGTGTTGTAGCCTGCCGGTGGGGATTTAGTGCCTCAAGGACACCACACACTCCTGGGTATCTTTCCAAAGGGACCAAAAGCAAAGAACTACAGTAATACATGCATACTCATGCTCATAGCGGCACATTCACAACAGTCGAATTATAGAACCATCCTACATGTCCACCAACAGGTGAATGGATTACAAAATTATGAGAAATATACACAACGGAATTCTACTCAGCAACAAAAAAGAATAAAATTATGTTATTTGCAAGCAAATGGAAGGACTTGAAGAACATTATGCTAAGTGAGATTATCCAGTCACAGAAAGTGAAGGGGCATGCGTTTCCTCTAATATGTCCAAGCTAGGGAGAATTGAGACACAAGAAGGGCTCCAGATAATGGAGGAGAAACCTCACTGGGGCCAGGGAGGTGGTCTAAGGGAAGGAGAGGGGGAAAACTGAGGTTTGTAATGGAAATACTACCATTGACTGTGTGTACATATGTGAATATACCAAAACCAATCTCAGTACCTTGTATTGGAAAGGGGGAAAGTGGGGAGGCGGGGGGGGGGGGCACCAAGTGCTGTGCATGTATGTCACTGCCACCACGATTACATTATGATGTGAGACTATGATGCACCAATGAAAGGATAATAAGAAAAAGAAAACTAGTGGTGTAAACATTACCAGTCCCTGATTACCTTGGCCCAGATAGCTTTGCATTTCAAGGGAAGCCATAGTATCGTGACTATCCAGTCATTGCCTTCGACTGACTTTCCCCCTGTTTCCTGAGGTCTCTGCTGTGGTCATTTTCTTCTATTGCAATGATTCCAGTTTCGCCATCGTTTGATTTAAATGTGAGCAGTATGGCTGCTCAAAGCACATGGAGCAGCACAAACTGATGCTGCTTTGCTTTAATCATGTTTGGTCAGTTGGCAAGTCGTAGTTTGGAATTTCCATACACACAGTTTTCTTGGGCTGCTTCTGACTGACAATAAGGCAAAAGGTAATTTCAAAAAGTTTCTGTAGCTTCTGTAAGTAAGCCACATTTCATTAATAATCTAAATTACTATAAAGGAAAAAGCAAGCCAGACCAGCATCTCATATATAAGTGGTAAAGGTATAAATTTAAATACGGCAATGTATCTTATAAGCCAATATGTTGTTTGTATCTCTCCCTACCCCACCACCTCTAATGGACTTTACATCTCTAGGGTATCCTGGGGACTCTCATTTTCCAAGGTGTTGCATTATTTTTAGATGTTTGGTACAAAATAGATCTCAGCAATTACTTATCAAATGAAATGGCTGCTCATTTTGCCCAAGGGGATGATTTTGTGCTCCTAAGAAACATTTCCTCATGATGGGCATTAAGTCAAATAAAATGTATTTTAGGACCAAGGTCCTAAAACCGTTTTTCTAATTATAGGCTATAAAGCACAAAATTAAATATATTTTATATAGGAATATTTAGCATCCAGGTATTATTTTTTCTTTTATTTCTTTTATAATTTTATTGGTGCATTGTAATCATACATCTTTGTGAGATATAAGCTGGTAGAGGCATACAAGCACACAGGTCTCAGTTAACCCTTCCCCAATTCCCACCCCATTCCTACCCCATTCTCTCTCCCCTCCCCCTTCTCATGTTCAGTTTAGTGATTGACTTTGATAAGTTTGTGAATGTACATCATGTGCATTAGGGTATGTCCCCCTCCCCCCTCCCATCACCCTCAGTTAGGTCACCTTCGTTGCTCATCTAAGGTTTTTCTTCTTCATCTGGAGTCCCTCCTATGACCCACTCTGTCACTAGCTTCTGCAAATTAGGGAGAGCATCTGATATTTTACTTTTTGTGACTGACTAATCTCACTTAACATAATATTTTCCAGGTCCCTCCATTTTCCTGAAGATGGCATAATTTTGTTCTTTATGGCTGAGTAAAATTCCATTGTGTACATATCCCATAGTTTTGCAATCCATTCATCTGTTGATGGACATCTTGGCTGGTTCCATAGTTTGACAATTGTGAATTGTGCAGCTATAAACATGGATATACATGCATCAGTCTGGTAGTTTGGTTTTCATTCTTTTGGATAGATACCCAGAAGTGGTTTTGCAGCCAGATACTGTTTAGCAGATGTGGACTGCATGCCAGTGACTCCTGGAGAAAAGGATATCGCAGAGGCTCACGTCACCCCGGTCTTCCTCTCCTGCTCTCTCTCGGCTCTTTCCTTACCCAGGGAGGGGTTGATATTTTTTACTTTGTGGTAAGAAATAGTTCTTATGCCTCACAGGTCACATCCTATGCTTTATAGTAAAACTCCAAGCTCAGTTTTTCATATTTCATATTTAAAGGGAAACCTCACTAATTTGGAAAATGCTTTTCTCTCTCTTGTCTGGTTCTCAAAATTTGAAGCCCGATTTTTTTTTTTCAATACTTGGAATTGAACCCAGGGCCATTCTACCTCCGAGCTATACCCCCAGCCTTATTTTTTATTCTTTATTTTGAAACAGGGTCTCACTAAGTTGCGCAGAGCGTTACTAAGTAGCTGAGGCTGGCCATGAACCCAGATCCTCTAGTCTTAGCCTCCCAAGTACTGGGATCACAAGCGTGCGCCACCACGCCTGTCTTAAAGCCCAATTTTTAAAGCCATTATGTCTTGAGAGAGATTTCAAGACCAGTTTTAAAAATCAAAAAGGATTTATGCCAATTATTTCTTTCTCTTCATATCCCACTCTCCCAGCTCCCCCTGAGGCAAAGACTGCTGCTCAGTGTGAGGAAAATCACAAGCAAGTACAAGAAGAAAAAAGCACATTGATATCTGTCAAAATATTGTCCTACTTTAAACACTTAATGAAGCAATAAAACATCCAGAAAAGTCATGGTAGGATAGGAACATGTAGGAAAATTTCCACTGTGCAGCTGAGTTGTAGATAAGGGCTTAACGTGTATTTTTCATCGTGAAACTGAAATGACATCAGCCAAACTGAGTGAAGTTCCAAGTGACAATCTACTTTTTTATGTCTACACTTTAATGAACTAGCCTTTTTGTACATCTGAACTCTGAGATATAAAATTAGGGTTGCCTGTTTAATTTTTATTCCTTTGCTTGTTGGAGAGTAGCACCATTTAATGTATCTAATTCATTCAGTATTTTTATATGAATTAGGAAAGCCATCTCTTCTTTTAGGGATAGGTGTACTCAGCGCAGAGCTTGGTGAGTAGATTCTTCCTGGGTCAGTGCAGGGTCTACCCACGGGGCTGGCGTGGTCTTTTCCTAAGATTGTCATCAAGGCATACAGAAATAAGTATGGCTCTCATCTGTAACCTACAGAGTTAATAAGGTAAAAGTTATTTGATGAAAATATTATCAGTGGAGACTTGCATGTCCTCTTGAGATTGGGGTTGGATGGGTTTTTTGTCTCCTTTAAATTATGCAGTGAGAAATAATATTTAGTAGAAAAAGTTCTTAGTATTTGGGGAAAGAATCATAATCTAGTTTAAAAAAAATAGAAGCAAAATGAGTTTGTACCCATTTATTCTCCAGAAGCTGCTAGGGAAGCTGGCAGAAACAGTAACCCTTCTCAGCTGAAAAATACTTAAATAATTATTCTCTCATTATTGAATCAAGATATTTGGATCACCTAGCATCTGAGCTTTATAGTTCATTTAAATTTAAATATGTTTAGAATATTGTAGATTTGGGGGTTCTGTGTTTTATAACAATTCTTCCTGGTTTGTAATTTCATATGATCTCAGAATCCTGCAGTCTGACATACAAAATTGATTTAGTTGGCTAAGTCTCTTAGCCCAGGCAACGTTACTATATTCATACATATATTGGTTCGTAATCAAGTACCATAGTTTTATGATCATTTTTATTTCTTACAAAAAATGTATGTTTAACATAATTTATTTTTTCCTGTTAGAAGCCTAAGGAGAGCAAAGTTTTAGGACTTTGGTCCTAAAATACATTTTATTTGACTTAATGCCCATCATGAGGAAATGTTTCTTAGGAGCACAAAATCATGCCCTTGGGCAAAATCAACTTAACCACAGTTCATCATTCATGTAAAATGACGTTTAGTAGAAACCTGTGCATATTAATAGGTTAATGGTTTTCTAACTACACTAATAGAAAACTTGGGAGAAATTTCTCAAAATGTGGTTAAGGACCATAGAAAATTTATATATATATTATTTATATATATAAACACACACACACACACACACACACACACACACACACACACACACCATATATTTAAAAGTAGATTTTGAAACACTTGGATCAAAATCTCTAGGGATTGAGTTGAGATTTTATATTTTTACTACTATTTCTATATGGTTCTAGAACTTTATGATTAGGGACAACTAATTTTGATTAGCATAGATTCTTTTTTTTCCTGTAAATCTAGTGTAATGATTTGGACTTAGAATGTCCCCCTAACCCTCATGGAAACAAGGGCGCAGTGTTGGAGGTGGGCCTGTTGCTAAGCGGGTCCTGGGGTGCGGCCTCGGGGATGGTGTCTCCTTCCTCCTGGCCCCGCCCTCGCTTCCGGCCCCCATGAAGTAAGAGCAGAGCCGGCTCCCCTCTGCTCCCACCGCCATGCGCTGAGCTCCAGACCCCGAGCTCACATCAGCTGAGCCCAGGATCTCAGGAGCCCAGTGAGCGAATCAATCTTCCTCCCTCTACGCTGTGTGGCCACTTGTTCTGGATTAGGGTAGTAAGAATATTGACGGAGGCATTTGGTGACTGAGTTTGATTTTTTAGATGTTTCAGAAGAAACAAAAAATTGCTTTTAAGATATAATCAAATTTAAGCATATAATCAAATTTATGTATTGTAAAGTGACTATTATAATTGAGAAATAACTTGGGAGAAATAACTTGGGAAGCTTGGATCAACCTAGAAAACTTATACTTTATTTTTGCTCCGATTATCTTCAGGATCATCAATATTATAAGATTTGTAAGAAACAGAAATTTATTAAGAACCATCTCTGGGCAGGGAGAAGTTTCCCAGGAAAAAGACTTTGAGGTTCCTCCTGGCGGGGGCGCAGGGGCCCCTCGTGTCCAGAAGCCTCTGGAGAGCCTCTTGACTGGTCCCTGTGGAGAAGCCCCAGGCATTCACATCCATCCTGCAGCCTCTGAGCCTGCTGGGCGGGCTGATGGGGAGTTGGTATTACTGCTTAGTGATCCCCTTTTGCTGGAGACATTTTGATGTTATATGATCTATGGTATCTCTGCTCCCCTTTCGCTGGACCTGCTTCTTGCGTGGGTCCAGGGTGTATCTTGGGGCCAAGCACACAGCAGACATGCACCTGTATGACAGCGGTCAGAATACTCTGGGTTCCTTGCTTCCAGCCCCAAATGTCATCCCAGGTGCAGGTTGCAGACTCCCGGTGGCATTGTCGGGGAGTGGGGGGTCTTTTTCTGCTGCTGATTCCTGGGAGGACTGGCTGCTCTGTCCCCACTGTGCTGCTCCTCCTCCTGCAGGGGATGGCTTGGGGGGGCCTCAGTGTCATGCTGGGAGGCTGTGCCAGGAGTGGGGTCCCCAGGACTATGCACGGAATGGCAGGCAGGGTGTGTCTCCTGCCCCGTGCTGCCCCAAATGCATGTCCTCACCTAGAGAATGCTCAGAGCGCAAGGAGGGGGAGGTGCGAAGGACAGTACTGCGAAGGACATTACAAATGTGTGCTCCCATGCCCAGATCAAATTCCTTCCTCTTTCCACTTGGAATGACTGGTGTCAAAAGGATGGCCGCACAGTCCTCACATGGTGATGCTCTAACAAACGTTCTGCTGCCTGAGAGCCCGTAGGAGACACTGTTAACATCCCTGGGGCCTACAGGAAGGAAGTGTTCTTAATTTCCCCATAAAGTTGTTTAAGTTTCTCATCAGAAACCCTGGAATCCAGAAGGCAATGGGTTGATTTACTCAAAGTGATGAAATCTTCATCTGTCAGCCAGGAATCCTACAGTGTGCAAAAATGTCCTTCCCACCTTAGGGAGGGGAGGTTGGAGGCGTTCCCAAACACCGTGGTCCCTTCACACTGCTCTAGCAAAATGCCTTGGGCACAAGTGAAACTGAGCGCTGTAGTCCTGGAGGCCGGAGGGGCAGAGGTGGAGATCTCAGGACATTCCACGTGGAGGGGACGGGCTTTCTACCCAACGTGGGGCCTCTGTGCTGTGCCCTTACGTGCTGGAGGGCGGAAAGGTTGGACTCACTGTCTCAAGCCCTTTCCTTTTTGCCTCTTTTCCTTGTTTCCTCATTCTTTTCTTTAGCAGTGCTGGGGATTGAACCTGGGGCACTCTACCACTGAGCTATAGCCCCAGCCCTTTTTATTTTATTTTCAGAGATGGTGTTGCTGAGTTGCCCAGGCTGGTCTCCAACTTGCAATCCTCGTTCCTCAGCCCAGTGAGTAGCTAGAACCACAGGCTTGTGCCACCATGTCTGACTTAATATACCTACATTTAAAAAGTATGCGTATGCAACGCTGGAGATAGACACAGGGCCTTGGGTATACTAGACAAATGCTCTCTTCTTTTACTTTTTTTTTTTTTTTTAATTTTTGGTACTGGAGAATTGAACCCAGGGGGCATTCTACCTCTAAGTGACACCCCCAGCCCTATTTTATTTTTTATTTTGAAACTGAAACAGACTTTCACTAAGTTGCTGATAGCCTTGCTAAGTAGCTGAGGCTGGCCTCAAAGCTGCGATCCTCTTGTCTCAGCCTCCCAAGTACTGGGATTACAGTTATACACCATGATGCCTGGTGTTCTTTTCTGAAGGTGCACATCCTTTCCATGAGCTTGGAGCCTCCTGGCTAAGCACCCCCTGAAGGCCCCACCTCTCAATACTGCTGCCTTGGGGTTGACATTTCAGCAGTGAGCTATTTCATTCAAAATTGCTAAACAAATGAAAACACAATTTATTAAGTGTGTTGCTTATTTGAAAAGTAGAAGGAAGCCAGGCATGGTGGCGCACGCTTGTAATCCCAGCATTCGGGAGGCTGAGACCGGAGGATCCAGGTTCGCGGCCAGCCTCAGCTACCTAGTGAGGCACTCCGCAACTTAGTGAGACTCGGTTTCAGAATAAAGAATAAAAAATAGGGCTGGGAGTATAGCTCGGAGGAAGAATGCCCCTGAGTTCAATCCCCAGTACCACAAAAAAAAAAAAAAAGTAGAAGGGTACTAATATATTTCTTTTTATTTCATAACATTGATGATTGTGTTTTAGGTGAAAATGAGTGATAGTCCCCTCTGTTGAACACCCCTATGTTGCTATCTACATTGTATGCTTGTATAGTCTTGACATTGTTGTAAACTAAAAGCTACCTAGAAATGCAAACTGCCTATGCTTGTCTTACATAACTCTGCCTGTCATTATCTAGCTAGTGTGAGGTATTAATGTAGATAAAAGCTTCAATAAACTGAAAATAGTGTCATATTTCCTGCTACATAACAGTAATGACTTATAAAGTTTTAGTCTCTTTGTGATTAAATATTAGAATTACAGCATTCTCAGAACCTTCTTTGGTAAGAAGACAATATTTTACAGGCCATTTTTTTTTTTCGGTACTGGGGATTGAACTCAGGGGCATTCTACCACTGAGCTATACCCCCAGCCTTATTTTTTAGTCTTATTTTGAAACAGGGTCTCAGTAAGTTGTGGAGTGCCTTACTAAGTGGCTGAGGCTGGCCTAGAACTGGGATCCTCTGATCTCAGCCTCCCAAATGCTGGGATTACAAGTGTGCGCCACCACGCCCAGCTTTACAGGACAATTTAGATGTCTTTGTATGTTCTCAACACAATTTCTAACAGGTCTTTTTTTTTTTTTAATTTAAAATGCTGGTTAAATACCAGCCTTCATAAATAGTTTCACTGCAATAAAAAATATGGAAATGCATACAGTCAAATACAAATTAACCGGAGTCATTTCTTTTTGCAGTTCTTTTTTTTTTTTTTTTTTTTTTGCAATACTGGGGATTGAACCCAGGAGTATTCTACCTTGGAGCTACATCCTCAGCCCTATTTTTTTAGATTTTATTTTGAAACAGGGTCTCACTAAGTTGTGGAGGGTCTCACTAAGTAGCTGAGGTTGGCCTCGAACCCGGATGCTCTAGTGTCAGCCTCCCAAATACTGGGATTAGACGTCTTTGGCCACCACACCCAGCTTCTCTTTGCAGTTTTAATACATGTTGGCAAGTGGTATTTTGGCATAATTTCCACAGCACTGAACATACAGCCTGATTATACTGCTAAAGTATAAGAAATAACCAAAAGTCATTATTTTAAATTATCCTAGAGTTAAGAAGCCATTCTTTTTTTTTTTTTTTTGGAGAATAACCATTTTATTTTTTTTATTATAGTAATTTGTGCATTGTAAGCGTACATCTTTGTTAGGTACAAATTGATAACAATATATGTGCTCACAATTTTCATTTGACCCCTTCCCCAATTCTCACCCATTCCCTCGCCCTCCTTCCCCCTCAGGTTCAGTTCAGTGAGTGACCTTGATATGATTGTGTAAGTACATCATGTGCCTTAGGGTGTTCCTCTGCCCCGTCCATCCCCTACTATTAAATCAACTTCTTTGCTCATCAAGGATCTCTCCTTTTCATCTGGAGACCCTCTTATGCCCCATCTTCTCCCTAGCATCCGCATATTAGGGAGAACATACGCTCCTCTTCTCTTTGTGACTGGCTAATCTCACTTAACATAATGTTTTACAGTTGCATCCATTTCCCTGCAAATAACATAATTTTGTTCTTCTTTATGACTGAGTAAAATGCCATTGTGTACATATCCCATAGTTTTGTAATTCATTCATCTGTGGATGGACATCTTGGCTGCTTCCATAGTTTGGCTATTGCGAATTGCGCCGCTATAAACATAGATACACATGCATCAGTCTGATAGTTTGGTTTCCATTCTTTTGGGTAGATACCCAGTAGTGATATTGCTGGGTCATATGGTAGGTTCACTCCCATTCGTCTGAGGATCCTCCATACTGTTTTCCACAGTGGTTGCACAAATGTGCAATCCCACCAAAAATGTGTTAGAGTTCCCACTTCTCCACACCCTTGCCAGCAGGTGTTGTTCATGTTTTTTATGATTGCCATTCTGACTGGAGTTAGGTGAAATCTCAGGGTAGTTTTGATTTGCATCTCCCTGATTGCCAATGATGTGGAACATTTCCTCATACATTTATTGGCCATTTGTATTTCTTCTTTTGTGAAATGTCTATTTAGATCCTTTGCCCATTTTTTGATTGGGTTATTTGCTTTCTTAGTTGTGATTTTCTTGAGTTCTTTGTATATCCTAGATATTAGACCTCTATCTGAAGAGTAACTGGCAAAAATATTCTCCCACTCTGTAGGCTCTCTGTTGAGGTTATTGGTAGTTTCCTTTGCTTTGCAGAAGCTCTTCAGTTTAATGCAATCCCATGTATTGATCTTCCTTTGAGCTGCTTGTGCTTCGGGTATCTTGTTGAGAAAGTTTTTACCTGTGCCTATGTGTTCAAATGTTGGTCCTATGCCCTCTTCAAGTAGCTGCAAGGTCTCTGGTCTGACTTCCAGGTCCTTGACCCACCTTGAGTTGACTCTTGTGCACGGTGAGAAAGTGGAGTTTATTTCCATTTTCCTGCATATGGTTAACCAGTTTTGCCAACACCATTTGTTAAAGAGGCTATCTTTTTTCCAGTGTATACTTTTGGCTCCTTTGTCAAAAATCAGTTGACTGTAAGTCTATGGGTTTGTTTCTGAGGCTTCTATTCTGCTCCATTGGTCTATGTGTCTGTTTTTGTGCCAATACCATGCTGTTTTTATTACTGTGGCTTTGTAGTAGAGTTTGAAGTCAGGTATTGTGATGCTTCCTGCATGGTTTTTATTGCTAAGTACTACTTTGACTATCCTGGGCCTTTTGTTTTTCCAGATGAATTTAAGGATTGATTTTTCTATGTCTGTGAGGAGTGACCTTGGTAGTTTAATGGGTATTGCATTGAATCCGTAGATCAGTTTTGGGAGGATGGCCATTTTGATGATATTTATTCTGCCTATCCAAGAGCATGGTAGATCCTTCCATCTTCTAAGGTCTTCATCAGTTTCTTTCTTCACCTTTTTATAGTTTTCCTTATAGAGGTCTTTAACCTCCTTGGTTAGGTTTATCCCTAAGCATTTTATTTTTGGGGGTGCTATTGTGAGTGGAATTGCTTTCTGGATTTCTTTTTCGGTTGATTTATGGTTGGCATATAGAAAGGCTTCTGATTTTTTAAGATTGATTTTTGTATCCGGACACTTTGCTGAATTTGTTGATCAGTTCTATAAGTTTTTTGGTTAAGTTTTTTGGGCCTTCTAAGTATAGTATCATGTCATCTGCAAAAAGGGATAGTTTTAGTTCTTCTTTCCCTATTTTTACCCCTTTGATTTCCTTCTCTTGCCTTATTGCTCTGGCTAGAGTCTCAAGTACTATGTTGAACAGAAGAGGTAATAATGGACATCCTTGTCTTGTTCCTGTTTTTAGTGGGAACTCTTGCAGTTTTTCTCCATTTAATATGATGTTGGCTGTAGGCCTATTGTATATTGCCTCTATGATGTTGAGGTATGTTCCTTCTATTCTGATTCTCTGTAGTGCTTTTAGCATGCATGGGTGTTGGATCTTGTCAAATGCTTTTTCAGCATCAATTGAGATGATCATGTGATTTTTGTCTTTGATACAGTTTATGTGGTGAATTACATGGATTGTTTGTCAAATGTTGAACCAGCCTTGCATCCCTGGGATGAACCTGACTTGGTCATGGTGTATAATTTTCTTGATGTGGTTTTGAATGCGCATTGCTAGTATCTTGTTTGGCAGTTTTGCATCTAAGTTCATCAATGATAGAGGCCTATAGTTTTCTTTTCTTGAGCTGTCTTTATTTGATTTTGGTATTAGTGTGATGTTGGTTTCATAGAATTTGTTTGGAAGGGTCCCGTTTCTTTCTATTTCGTGGAATATCTTGAGGAGTATTGGAATTAGCTCTTCTAAAAATGTTTTATAAAATTCACTCAGAAAACCATCTGGTCCTGGGCTTTTGTTTGATGGTAAACTCTTTATTGCTGTTTCTATTTCTTTGATTGTTATTGGTCAGTTTAAGTTTTCGATATCTTCTTGGCTCAATTTAGGGAGGTTGTATGTGTCTAGGAATTTGTTAATTTCTTCTAGATCTTCCATTTTGTTGGAGTATAGTTTTTCAAAATAGTTAATGACTATCTTCTGTATTTCCATCCTGTTGTGGTAATATCACCTTTTTCATCTCTTATTTTGGTAATTTGGGTCAATTCTCTCTTTCTTTTGGTTAGATTGGCCAATGGTTTATCTATCTTGTTTATTTTTTCAAGGAACCAGCTCTTAGTTTTGTTGATCTTCTGTATTTTTTTATTCTCTATTTCATTAATTTCCGCTCTGATTTTCATGATTTCCTGTCTTCTACTGGCTTTGGGGCTAGATTGTTCTTGTTTTTCAAGGGCTTTGAGCTGTGTCATTAGGTTATTTATTTGGTGGTTTTCTCTTTTTCTTATGTGGGCACTCAGTGCTATAAATTTCCCTCTTAGTATTGCCTTCAAGGTGTCCCAGAGGTTTTTATGGGTTGTGTCTTTATTTTCGTTGGTTTCTAGGAATTTTTCAACTTCTCCCCTTACTTTTTCTATGACCCACTCTTCATTCAGCACTGTGGTGTTCAGTCTCCATGTGCTTACTTGTTTACTTTGGGTCTTCCTGAAGTTTATTTCTAGTTTCACTCCATTGTGGTCTGAGAAGATGCAGGGAATTATGCTACATTTTTTGAATTTGCCAGTGCTTGCTTTGTGGCTGTGAATGTGGTCTATTTTGGAGAAGGTTCCATGAGCAGCTGGGAAAAATGTAAATTCAGTTGCAGTTGTGTGGAATAGTCTATATGTGTCTAATAGGTCCATTTGCTTTATGGTATCCTTTAGGTCTGAGGCATCTCTCTGACCTTTTCTTTAGAGGAATAATCTAGGGATGTAATAGGAGTATTGAAGTCTCCTAGTATTAGTGTATTGGGATCTATGTGTGTCTTTATATCATACAGAGTTTGTTTTATGAAAGTGGCTGCACCTATGTTTGGGGCATACATGTTGATAATTGTTATTTCCTCTTGCTGGATTGTTCCTTTTACTAGTAAAAAATGACCTACTTTGTCTCTTCTGATAAGCTTGGACTAATTTATATGATATAATAGTTGCTACTCCTGCTTGTCTTTGAGTTCCATTGGCATGGATTACCTTACTCCAGCCCTTCACCTTTAGTTTGTGAGTCTTTGCTTGTAAGGTGTGTTTCTTATAGGCAGCATATAGATGGATTCTGGGTTTTGATCCATTTTGCTACCTTGTGCCTTTTTATTGGGGAGTTGGGACCATTTATATTCACTGTGACTATTGAGAATTGGTTTTTAATTCCTAACATTTTGAGTTTTGACTTCTATTTTTGGTGGTGTTTATTTTTCTTTGCTTAGTTGTTTGCTTCCTGGAGATTATTGTTTCTCTGGTTCTGATGTTTACTCTTTAGTTCTTCTTTGTAGTTAATCTCTTTAAGTAGTTTATCTAGTGCTGGTTTGGAAGACATAAATTCCTTCAGTTTCTGTTTGTCATGGAAGGTTTTTATATCCCCTCCAATTTTAAGAGAGAGTTTCGCTGGGTATGAGAATCTTGGCTGCAAGTTATTTTCTTTCAGAGTTTGAAATATATTACTCCATCCTCTCCTGGCTTTCATGACTTGATTCGGGAGGTCTAGCGTAATTCTAATTGGTTTGCCTCTAAATGTCACTTGGCCTTTTACTTTTGTTGCCTTTAAGATTCTCTCCTTTGTCTCTACATTGGTCAATTTGATTATTATGTGGCGTGGTGAACCTCTTCTTTGGTCTTGTCTTGAGGGAGTTCTGTATGTTTCCTGAACCTGTGTGTTGACTTCTCTTTCTATGTTTGGAAAATTCTGTTATTATTTCTTTGAAGAGATTGTTTATTCCATAGGTTTCAACTTCTAATCCCTCTTCTATGCCTATTATTCTTAGGTTAGCTCTTTTAAAATTGGCCCAGATCTCTTCGATGGCCAATTCATACTGTCGTATTTTTTTCTAAGTTATGTATTATAGTTTCATTTTTGGTGTGGTCATCCTCTAAGAGTGATATTCTATTTTCTATGTGGTCTAATCTACTGTTTATAGTTTGAATTGATACCTTCATCTCAATTATTTCATCTTTCACTTCCTTCAATGCTTCTCTTTGGTTTCTTTTTAGGTCATTGAATTCTCTGTTTTTTGTTCCTTTATATCTTCCTTTATTTCTTTAAAGCTCTGCCTACATTCTTTCTAAAGATCCTGTATTATTTATTATATTAAAGTTCTGAATTGTTCTTCTGGTAGTCTCTGCCATTCTGGGTTGGTGAGATCTGTTATTGAGGGGTTGTGGTAGCTCATTGTTTCTTTGTTATTTTTCCTTCCCATGGTTCCCTTCTTCTTCAATTTATATCTTTGCTGTTCTTGCAAGTTTCTTGTCCAATCTCTGCCGTGGGGGATTAGAGGTGACAGGTTGTGTTCAGAGATAAAGTTTGGGTGAGAGGTCACAGTAATGAATACAGGAATAGGGTAAAGAAGAGAGTGTGTTCCAGTAGAATAAGAGGTTGAGTGTGTTGAGGTGATATATTGTAAAGATTAGAGATGGTAGGTTATGACATGCAACAGGAAAAAGGGGAAAAGAAAAGAGAGGAGGTAAAGTGTTGCGGAGAGGAATATAGAGGGGACAGGGGGAAGCATGTAAAAGGGACAGGGAGGGGATTCAACAACCTAAGCAAGCAAGAGATAACAAAGCAAGTAATCATCCAAACAAACATATATAAATCAAGGCAATACAAAACAAAAACGAAAGCAGAGTATAAACATATAAAACTTATCACCAAAAAAGAAGAAAAAAAAAAGAACCAAAATCTACAAATAGCAACCAGACACTAGAGCAATCACTCTGCTAGTTCATAAGTACCGAGCTTAAATTTTCAAGTGTGTCTCTGGCATTTTTATTTGCTCTATCAGTTCAGGCAGGGGATTTCTCCCACTGCTAGCTTATGCCTCTGGGCTCTCCACTGGGCCTGGCTGCATCTCTCTCTCTCTCTCTCTCTCTCTCTCTCTCTCTCTCTCTCTCTCTCTCTGCTTTTTGTTTTTGCAGTCTAAATGCCAGGCCTTTTCAGATGCCCTATGTGCACTGGGATCCTGTGCCCTTCTGGCCCTGTCTAGACTCTAGGAGGGCAGATGTCTGAGTCTATCCTTTGTATTGTGAACCCCGCACCCCGGGGTTGTAGTCCACTTACGGATCCCTGCTGCTCGGCCTGTTCCACCTCTGGTCGCTGGGGGTGCAATAGGACAATGATGGTCTGGATAGCTGGCAGGAAGTTGGGTGGGAGGGGCTGGCGGCCGCCGCATGCCAGCTTCCCTGTTCCTCCTGGGCTCTGTTTATCTGCTCCCAGTTCACCCTCACGTTTCAAGTACTCCTTCTCTTTCTTCTGTCAAGAAGCTGGATTCTCGGCTGTCCTGTTTCAGGCTCTGCTGTGCCCGTCGCTCACTGTTCCATCTCTGTGGCGGAGTGCAGAGGCCGACCCACGGGAGCTTACGCTGATCATCCCACGCGTTCCGGGTGCTGTGGATGGTGTGGGGATACCTGCCTGGATAGTGTGTGGAGACACGGAGGTGCCCACACCACGCCTGGACTTTTAGCTGTGTCTGTCGTGTATTTTGCAGCTCATAGTATCAGGCTGGTCTCCACTGATCCAGGTCCCGTCTCGACAGCCTAGCTCTTCAGCATGCTGGTGTCGCAGCGTGGCCAGCTCCCTTGCTTTCCTAGATCCACTTTCTGGATCTTCTTTAGTTGCAGTTCAAATTTCACTTTTTTTGTGGTTGTTGTATCTTTTCTTTTGTTAAGAAGCTCTTTTTATGGTAAATTTAGTTCAAAATCACAGCGTCTGGGGAAAGTTGTTTCACTCCCAGAAGCCATTCTTTTACATATAAATTTTATGATTTTTTTAAAAAAACTACATAAATTTAAATTACAAGTTCTAATTTTATTCAGAGGTATCAGCCTGATAAGTAGTTTTTCAAACTTAACTACCAAGGCTTGAAATACATTCACTTTCATAGTATATATCACACCTAAAATAACACTTTCAACTCGAAATCACTGGGGATAGTGGAGGAGTTAACTTTTGCCCTAATCAGGAAGCCAAAGAGGAACTAAAACTCTGGAATGTTTGCCACATAAGCATTATGTGCAAACAGAAGGCATGGATGTTGAGATGGACAGAGATGGCTTTCTGACTTTTCATTTCAGCACTATACCTCGTGACTATCCTCACTTACCAAATACGTAGTGCTAATTCCATCCACTGATTTCTCTGGATCTGCCCATCTCAGTTTATCTTGCTTCTCCTACTTGGATGGGGTTAGTATGTATTGGCCTTCATATTTTTTCCCCAGATTCCAGTATCAAGAAGTGTGTTTTTGTAAAAAATGTGTTTTACATAGTTGCTGCCATAGTGTCCCATAAGAGGCCTGTGTTCCTTTTTATGCCTGACATAACTTGTTTGAAACTCTGTTGTCCTCTGCCATCTTTGGACTAGTTAAAACTTTCCCTTGTGATATGATTATTTATTCTTCAATCAGATTCAAACCTAACGTGCCTCATAGCTGCCAAACACAAGAAAACCTGGTAGTTAACACCAGAGTTGTGTGAATAATTTCCCCTTCTGGTGTTCTCCTCTCTCCTCCTCTCCCCTTCTCTTCCTTCTTCTCCTCTCTTCTTCCCTCCTCTCCCCTCCGCTCTCTCTTCTCCTCTCTTCCCTCTCCCTTTCCTTCTCCCTCTTCCTCTCCACTCTTCCCTTCCCTTCCTTTCTCTTTTCTTTCTAGTACTGGAGGTTGAACCCAGGGTCATTCTACCTCTGAGCCACAATCCCAGTCCTATCTTATTTTTTTATTTTGTCACAAGATCTCAATAAGTTTCTGAGGGTCTCACTAAGTTCCTGAGGCTGGTCTTGAAACTGAGATTCTCCTGTCTCAGCCTCCAAAGCACTGGGATTACAAGCATGAGCCACCATTCTTGGCTGCTTCTGTTATTACATAGGTTTGGTTTGACTGACTTTTCTGGTTTTCACCAAACTGCCATACTGAAACTAATCTCCTCCAGTGAGGACTCTCCCAGAGTGTGGCTGTGATGGCAGGAACAAATGGCATAGGTCAGACAAAAGCCACAGGGAAACTGCCCGTTAAACCAGGTTCCTGTGAGAGAGAAACTTGGTCAGACAGATCTTGCCATTCTCCAGGACAAAGAAGTGTCCCATAAGAGGCCTGGTGTAAACCTACTGCCTCCTCTCCTGGAGTCCCACCAGAACTAAAGCCAGGCCTGGGGGTGCACATCTGTGATTCTAGTACTTGGGAGGCTGAGACAGGAGAATCGCAGGTTCAAAGGTTCAAAGCCAGCCTCAGCAACTTAGCAAGTTAGTGAGACCCTGTTTAAGAATAAAAAAGTAAAAATAAAAATAGGGTAGATGTAGCAAAGTGGTAGAATGCTCCAGGGTTTAATCCCCAGCAACACACACAAACACACACACACACACACACACACACACACAGAGAAAAAAATTAGGGCTAGAGTTTGTAGTCACTCTTCAAAGAGAAACTTTGGGACCTAATTAGAAGAAAATTTAGCAGCTTTACAAACATTTCCCTGGAGTTGACTTTATAAAGTATCTTCCTGGTTGCTAAATCCATCTTTTATTGAACTCTACCAACTTCTTAGATGATCTTAATTATGATGGAGATATTTCTTCAGCTGTGCCTCCCGGGTTTAGCTCTTCTTTCCAACAGGGCATTTTCACCTTCATTATAAACTGCATTCATTTTGTTTAATGTTTCCAGTCAGTAAGGTCCACTGCAGAGTGCGGTTTTAAAATTTCTGTGTTTTTAAAAGAAATTCACTAAATTGAATTTAAACTTCTATGTGGATTTTGAGATAAGAAAGTCAACTGAACAAGAGTTAAGTGAGTGCAGTATACATAAAGCTAAGCATAAAAATATAGTGTGAGCTTTCATAGAGCAGAAGAGAATGTTCTTTTACCTCCTGCATTGGTTGTGAGTTCATTCAGAAGGCATAGGAATAGGAGCAAGGAAAAAATACATTTTCTTTATGCCCTGAGACTTTCTGCTTCAATGTGATACTCGTGTTTTGCATGTTAAAAACATATTTATTTGCAGGTTGATGTGACTTTAATACAGTCACCCACACATTTTGACATTGGGAATATAAATTATTCTCGAGAGTTTTTATGATATTCAAATTAAACTGTAAAAGAGAAGCAAAGTTAGTTTTCATTTATTAATTCTGGCACAGACCTGTTCTCCTAAGTATTATTTACATTAATCTTATAGTCTTACTTTTAGAACTTTAAACATACTGTTCCTTAGTCTCAAGGAGTTTTTCAGTAATGTTACCATTCAGAGCTAATGATCTTCAAGTTCTTTGTGATTTTACTATCCCTAGGGACACATTTGGCCTTGAGTATTGAGTGGGGCAGCTCAGACTAAAAATGCTTTATTTAAAAAGGGTTGTTTATATTTTTATTCTGCTATAAAATCCAAA
This sequence comes from Graphiurus murinus, assembly GCA_004027655.1. Classification (NCBI taxonomy): domain Eukaryota; kingdom Metazoa; phylum Chordata; class Mammalia; order Rodentia; family Gliridae; genus Graphiurus; species Graphiurus murinus. Next base: position 44,423 of record PVLC010012008.1, read on the forward strand.
TAACCAAATAATGGAAGGTTGAGGTCAGTGTTTGACATAATAAATTAACATAGATTAACTATAATCTTTCCATGCACAAATGCATATATATGTACCCATCAACTGAGGCCATAGTATTTCAGGGTATTTGTAAAAATACATTAAATGTATTTATAAAAATGCAAAATCTTTTATATAATAGATAACAAATTTGCTTATCAATTATTAGGTAATATAAATATATTGGCTAATGGAAAGATAACATACTAGTTCAATTATTCCTTTAGATCATTTTTCTTTAAAAACTTCAGATGAACTGTTTATCAGTCAATGTCACCTAGACAAAAATAAAAATCTTAAAATATTAAATCTTAAAATTTTTCTTTAATTATTATAGGAGGAGGTGTGGTAATGCCGTCCTGTAATCCCAATATTTGGGAGGCTGAGACAGGAGGATCATAGGATTAAAGCCAGCCTCAGCAACTTAGTGAAACTCTGTTTCCAAATAAAAAATAAAATAGGGCTGAGGATGTAGCTCAGAGTTAGAACACCTCTGGGTTCACTCTCTAGGACCAAAAGAATTTAAGAAAATAAAATAGTGTTTTAGGAAAATTCTTTAGGCTAGTAAAGTTTATTTGAACCGACAAAACAAAGCAAAACAGAAACAATTCAAGAATAAGGCAGTTCCCACACCAAAGCAGGGTTTGAGAATTCCAATTAACAGAGTGACCTGACAAGGTTTATAGAAAAACTGAAGTGAAGCATAGAAAACAACTTAATTGCCTACAACTTAGTCTATCAAACAGTCATTTTGGTCCAGCTTAGTTGGTTAATTGGCTACAGGGCCGTTAGTAACCTGCCAGAGCTCAGTGACTATGAGTAAACTCTATATTGGTTGGTCTGGTGGGCCCAGTACAGGTGTCCAGTTCAAAGTCAGTCACAAAGAGTTAAGAAGCATATGTTCTCCCTAATATGTGGATGCTAGGGAGAAGACGGGGCATAGGAGGGTCTCCAGATGAAAAGGAGTGATCCTCGATAAGCAACGAAGTTGATTTAATTGTAGTGGACGCAAGGGGCAGAGGGACGCCCTAAAGCACATGATGTACTTACACAATCATATCAAGGTCACT
>PVLC010012009.1:0-10948 GCA_004027655.1 Graphiurus murinus
CAAAAAAAAAAAAAAAAAAAAAAAAAAAAAAAAAAAAAAGAATTTCAGTCAAAATAGGAAGGAAAAATGTATACTTAGAAAAAAATTATTGTGTTTTAACTATCAAAAGCTCAATTTTAAATATTCTCCATATCCTGCAAAATGTAGATATAAGAAATATTCCAAAATGATTCTCAATATTAATGCTATCAAACTTGAATACATTACCATCATTCACAGCACAAATATTATATTAAAATATATATCATGAGAAAATGTTTGGTCAAAAAATCCCCAGATATACAAAAAACATAAAAGAATCATAATGTACAGGCTTGAGCATTCCTAATACAAAAATTCTAAAACCAGAGACGCTCTGAAATTTAGTGATCCTCAACTAATAAAGTCTAGGAAAACACACCAAGGTCCACAAAACTCAGAAACACTTAATTCCAAGTGTTTCAGATAAGGTATACTCAACCTGAATTGTAAATGCCAGCCTAATTATTAAATTGCAACCATAATAAAATTATATGAATGGATGTCTTTTCAAGGAAGAGATGTTTTAACATTCAACTTACAGATATTGAAAAGCAAATGAAATATTAACCTAATGGAACAATCACAAAACTGAATTAAGTTTCATGTATAATTTTTAAAACCTCACAAGCTGCTTGGTATTATTATTCTATACTTCAGAATGTACATAAACCCTAAGGTAGACTATGTGAAATATATTCTGTTATATAAATTTCAAAGCATAAGGCTGCTATTTATTTTTTCTTAAAAAGCTCAATGAAATTGGAGCATCATATTATCCATATTTTGTTGTTGCTCAAATAAATGCAATTAAATAGAAATTAATTCACATGCTATACCATTCTAACTCACATTAGCATACATTCACTTTCATACATAAATGACGCCACCAGGCATGGTTGTGCACGTTTGTAATCCCAGTACTCGGAAGGCTGAGACCAGAGGATCCGGGTTCACAGCCAGCCTCAGCTACTTAGTGAGGCCCTCCACAACTTAGTGAGACCCTGTTTCAAAAATAAAGAATAAAATATAGGGCTGGGGGTGTAGCTTGGAGGTAGAATGCCCCTGGGTTCAATCCCCAGTACCACACACACCAAAAAAAATGTATATATGTATATATATGATGCCATGTAACTGCAGGTTAAAATAACAGATTTATTCCATCTTCTGAAATATTCAAGATATGACTTTTTTAATGACCTCAAAAACTACAATAGTTTTAAAATAGAAAAACTAAATAGTAACAAAGATGTTGTAAAACTTTCATCCAAATATTTACTTCCTCAATTTCAGGAATGTCAATACTATTTGGCTACAAATTACTCATGTATCTTGATCCAGAGAAACATTATAAACTTTTATGAAAAGATGCATTATACTTAAAATTAAATGCTTGAACAACAAAAAAGTTTTACACAAATTTATTGCATCCAAATAGTTCAGCATTAGCAACAATACACTATTTACCTCTCCATAAACACCAACTCTGGAAATATATTACAACACTACTAAAAAGGCAAAGCATTTGAAATTTATACACAATTTTTACAGTTACATAATTGTGTACAAATTTACAATTATAATATGCTATCTACTAAAATACATCTCTCTGAAAAATGTGCAATTGGAAAAATAACACCAAGATTTAATCATGATCTGCAAACAAATTTTTAAAGTTGCTTAGTGCATGTTAAATATGCTCAAATATATCATCTGTACTAAAATAGTGCAAAAAGTTATTTGTGTGCCCATAATGACTAGATGACCCATGACCGTTAGACACCTTTTTTGTATAGTAGATATTAAACAAATCATTAATTGTATCTTTTATAAAAGCACATTAAACTGAGTATAACATGCTCAATTCCTTGCAAAAAACTCAACAGGATTATATTTTGCTCATCATATATACAGGATGAAATTAAAGATAATTTTGAATAAAATACTTGCCAGTTACAAAGAGATATGATCAAATAACTTAAAAGATAAAAATATTACTTATATTTTGACAAGCTCTAACACAAAAAATTATCATACCTTAGCAACATTCTTTTTTATGGCTAAATAAGAAATGAAAGTTTACCATTCACTTAAATTAGGATAGAATGTTTTTAACATTATTAGACTCAGTAACATGTGAGACCTCATGATTTTTAGGAAAACACGTAGGAGAATTTATAAATGAATAATTAAAGCATTTTATAAGAGAATAAAATTCTAAACACTTCCATAACCTAGTTGTGATGGCATACTAACAAATTCCAAAATTGTATGCCTTTACCATTCCTTTTGGGATACCACCCAATTTTGTAAAATAACTGTATATATTTTTTTAATTAAAAATAAATAGGAAATCAGAATCTTAGTCTTTGTGTCTGTGATTAATCTCTATTTAAAAGTATAAAATAAACTGGGAGCAGTGGTGCACACCTGTAATCCCAATACTTGGGAAGCTGAGACAGGAGGATCACAGGTTCAAGGCCAGCTCAACAACCTCATGAGGCCCTCCACAACTTAATGAGACCCTGTTTCAAAACAAAAAAATAAAACAGGACTGGGGGTATAGCTCAGAAGTAGAATACATCTGGGTTCAATCCCCTGTAACCACCAAAAAAAAAAAAAAATTAAAAACAAAAGTGTAAAATAAACCTGTACATTCACCTTAATAAAAAAAACTCTGTTTTTAGCAGAATACTGATCTTTCAAATGGAGAAAAAGATCAGCATGAGCAAGCCATAAAACAGAACTATAACAACAGCTCACCTCAGAGCATTTACTACTCGGCTAATTTTGTTAAAAGTAATGATACCTGCCAGGCGTGGTGGCGTACACTTGCAATCCCAGTACTTGGAAGGCTAAGACAGGAGGATCATAAGTTCGAGGACAGCCTCAGCAAGTAGTGAGACTCTTGTCAACCTAGCGAGACCTTGTTTCCAAATAAGAAATAAAATTGGACTGAGGGTATAGCTCGAAGGTAGAATGCCTCGGGGTTCAATCCTCCGTACCACACACACACCAAAAAAAAAAAAAAAAAGTAATGACACAATTACGTATTTATTTTCATGTTTTCTTAATATAAGAATTTACTATTGGGATAAATGTATGTCACTATAATGTTCTTTAATAAAATCATCGAGTCTATCATAGAATTTTGGCACTAAAATTAATCAGAGAAAATCCAACCCAACCTTTTCATTTTAGAGATAGAAATGGCACACGAAGTTAAGGTCACACAGTTAAGAAACATTAGAAGGACAAGTCAAATACCCTTATCCCCATTATTCCAATTCTATCCACTATACCATACTATCTTCCTATTGAAGATTATGAATGGGGGGGTACATTATATTACAGGAAATAGTTAAAAGATGTAGAAACTTCGTGGTTATATTTATTAATACCTTTTTTTTTATTCTTCACTGGAATAACAGGGGTATGCTTCTCCCAACCACCCCTTCGGTTAAGTAAATCTGTACAAGGCTACACTATTTACATTTAAACCAATCATTTAAGCTTAATGTTGTCACACTATCCACTCACATTTTATTTGAATATGATTAAAATCTAAATCAGACTTTATATCTTATAAATTGATACTTATTTTGAAAGCAATTGGTTAATCTTAAACATCTGAGAAATCTCTTTTTCACTCTCAACAGATTTTAATAAATAGAATCACCATACTGGATGACAATTAGGAACAATAATCAAAAATAGAGAAAGATGTCTGTTGTCACCAATTTATTGAGATATTGATTCACTTTCATCAAAAATAATCTATCAAAATTGAGTCAAAAAATAATCACAGTTTACATGAAAAAGTGAAATTGACAGTTCTGTATTTATAACACACCCTATGCTAGGTGTGTTAATACTGATATTTATTTTCTCTTATGGTTTCTGATTTTAGCCCATTTTCTGGCCTTTCTTTCAAACTTGCAGGAAGACTGTGAGTGAGTCTTCTTAATGCAGGCACTCCTGGTTTTTACAACCTGCTTGCTGTTCCGTTGGTGCTGTTTGCGCCCACGCCTAGGGTGTGTTATAATCTTTTTAAAGTCCTTAGAGACGGAATCATACCTATTCTCAGGATCATTGTCGTCATCATCATCATCCATTGTGACAGGCACTGATTTAGATAAGGCTTCATCTCCTTGGGGGGAAAAAGTATACTTAATATTAGCTTTAAATTATCTACCTAATTAAAACCCCATAAAATAAAACTGAAATCCAAAAATTTTAAAGCAAAACTTTACAACTAGGAGGTTCTAAACACTACTCTGAAACCCAAAAGGATGAGTAAAAAGAATATTTACAGAAAACAAAATAGAAAATTTATGAAGTGCCAGAAGTAAAATGAGGAAGAGTTGGCCCTTATGTATTTCAAGATACCTTCCTAGAGCTTAAGGGGTGTTTGACTGTATTTGTTTTTGCAGTGTTGGAGACTGATCCCAGGCCCCTTGGGCATGGAAGGCAAGTACTCCACCACCACTATACCACCAGACCAGCACCAGTACCACAAAATTATCTAAATATAGAATGGAAGGCCGGGCGTGGTGGCACACGCTTGTAATCCCAGCATTCGGGAGGCTGAGACCTGAGGATCCGGGTTCGCGGCCAGCCTCAGCTACCTAGTGAGGCACTCCGCAACTTAGTGAGACTCGGTTTCAAAATAAAGAATAAAAAAATAGGGCTGAGGGTATAGCTCGGAGGTAGAATGCCCCTGAGTTCAATCCCCAGTACCATTAAAAAAAAAAAAAATAGAATGGAAAAAGATATGCCAAGGAGTGCAGTAATCCTAGTACTTGGGGAGGCTAAAGCAGGAGTATTGCAGATCTGAGACCAACCTCAGAAATCTAATGACAACCGTAATAACTTAGTGGGAACCTGTCTCAAAATAAATAAATAAAAAAGCACTAGGAGTATAGCTTGAAGATGCCCCTGGGTTCAATTCCCAGTGCCAAAAAAAAAAAGATATTCCATGCAAACGTTAACCAAAAGAGAGCTGGTATAGCTATAGTAACATAAGACAAAATATACTTAATATCAAAAATCATTACAACAGACAAATTTTTTTTTCTGGCACTAGGGATTGAACCAAGGGGCATTCTACCTCTGAGCTACACCTCCAGCCCTATTTTATTTTTTATTTTGAAACAGAGTCTTGCTAAGTTACTGAAGATCTTGCTAATTTGCTGAGGCTGGCCTTGAACCTCCTGTCTTAGCCTCCCAAGTACTGAGATTACAGTATGCACCACCATGCCTGGCTGTAAGTCCCTCGTTTTTAATAATAATTTCCTACATTCATATAAATGATTTCCATACAGCAAAGTGCTTTCCTATGAACCTCATATTCTATGAGTGAAATCATGGAGGCCAGAGTAAGAATCCGAATTCAATGCATTAAGGTCCATAGTTTATTCCTGAACAAGAATAATATGATGAAAATCATATTTAAGAAAAATCTTTTTGGCATTCTTACATAAGATTGTCAGGACATCATTATCAGAAGCTTCTTGTTAACTGGAGAAGTAGCTCAGTGGTAGAGTGCTTGCCTACCATGCATGAGACACTGAGTTCAATCCTCAGCACCATTAAAAAAAAAAGTTTCTATTGAAACAACTCTTATTAATGGGCGGGTAAGGGAGAAGGAGAAGGGGAGGGAAACAGCATGGAGAAGGTTACAGACCAATTAGTGTTATAAAGCATATATGAATGTATCACTATGAATCTCATTATCATGCACAATTACAATGCACTAACAAAATGTTTTATAAAAAAGAAATAACTTAAGCCAGGCCTGGTGGCACATGCCTGTAATTCCAGTACGTGGGAAGCCGGAAACAGGAGAATCACAGGTACATGACCAACATCAGTAATCTGTTACTGCTAGACTCTCAGCAACCTAGTGAGACCCTGTTTCAAAACCAGAAACATTTCTTAAAGGACTAAGGTATAGCTCAGGAGTAGAATGCCACTGGGTTCAATCTCCAGTACCACAAAAAAATTAACTTCATCATTAAAAATACAAACAAGTCAGGCATGGTGGCGAAGGCCTGTAATCCTAGTACTTGGAAGGCTGAAACAGGAGGATCACAGGTTCAAGGACAGCCTCAGCAAGTAGTGACTCATCAACCTAGCGAGACTCTGTTTCAAAATTAAAAATAGTAATAATAAGCCGGGCGTGGTGGCGCACGCTTGTAATCCCAGCATTCGGGAGGCTGAGACCAGAGGATCCGGGTTCGCGGCCAGCCTCAGCTATCTAGTGAGGCACTCCGCAACTTAATGAGACTCGGTTTCAAAATAAAGAATAAAAAATAGGGCTGGGGTGTAGGTCGGAGGTAGAATGCCCCTGAGTTCAATCCCCAGTACCACAAAAAAAAAAAAAAAAAAAAATAGTAATAATAACAATAATAATAAAATAGGGTTGGGGATGTAGCTCTGAAGTAGAATGTCCTTAGGTTCAATTCCCATTTTAATACACACACACATACACACACACACACACACACACACACACACACACACACACAGAGTAAGCCAGGCAAAGTACAGCACACCAGTAATCTCAGTACTTGGGAGGCTAAAACAGGACGATTACAGTTTCGAGGCCAGCCTCGGCAATTAAGCAAAACTGTTTCAAAATAAAATAAATGAAAAGGCCTGGGGTTGTAGCTCAGAGGTAGTATGCCCCTGGGTTGAAACCACCCCCCTACAAAAAAGAAAAGAAAAAAGAAAGAATACAAACAATAATATGTGCTGGCGAAGACAAGGGGGAAAAGAAACACTTAAACACTATTGGTGGGATTGTAAATTAATTAATCTACTATGGAAATCAGTAGAGATTCCTCAAAAGATTAGGAATGCAACCACTATATGACCCTGATGTACTACTTACTCCTCGGTATCTTTCCAAAACAAAGTTAGAGCCAAGTGTGGTGGTGCACACTTGTAATCCCAGTACTTGGGAGGCTGAGACAGGAGGACTGCAGGTTCGCAGCCAGCCTCAGCTACTTAGTGAGGCCCAACGTAGCGAGACCTTGTTTCAAAATAAAGAATAAAGCCGGGCGTGGTGGCGCACACTTGTAATCCCAGCATTCGGGAGGCTGAGACCAGAGGATCTGGGTTCGTGGCCAGCCTCAGCTACCTAGTGAGGCACTCTGCAACTTAGTGAGACTCAGTTTCAAAATAAAGAATAAAAAATAGGGCTGGGGGTATAGCTCGGAGGTAGAATGCCCCTGAGTTCAATCCCCAGTACCGCAAAAAAATATATAAAATAAAATAAAGAATAAAATAGGGAGCCGGGCGTGGTGGCGCATGCTTGTAATCCCAGCATTCAGGAGGCTGAGACCGGAGGATCCGGGTTCGCGGCTAGCCTCAGCTACCTAGTGAAGCGCTCCACAACTTAGTGCGACTCAATTTCAAAATAAAGAATAAAAAATAGAGCTGGGGGTATAGCTCAGAGGTAGAATGCCCCTGTGTTCAATCCCCAGTACCGTAAAACAAAACAAAAAAAAAAGAATAAAATAGGGCTGGGGTGTAGCTCAGAGGTAGAATGCACCTGGGCTCCATCCCCAGTTTTGCCCCCCCCCCCAAAATTAAAGTTAGAATACTATAATGATATACTGCATACCTATATTTATAGCAATACAATTCACAATAACCAAATTATGGAAATAACCTAGGTGTCCATCAATAGATGAATGGGTAAAAAAATGTATATATACCCAATGAAGTTTTACTCAGCCATAAAGAAATATAAAATTATGTCATGTGTAGGAAAACGGATAGAACTAGAAAACCTTAAACTACGTGAGAATCTCTCAATCTCAGGACTTAAATTACCCCGAGACACATTCAATATCAAACTTATTTTCCTTTTTTTTTTTTTTTTTTTGGTACTGGGGATTGAACTCAGGGGCATTCTACCTCCGAGCTACACCCCCAGCCCTATTTTTTTATTCTTTATTTTGAAACCGAGTCTCACTAAGTTCCGGAGTGCCTCACTAGGTAGCTGAGGCTAGCCTCGAACCCGGATCCTCTGGTCTCAGCCTCCCGAATGCTGGGATTACAAGCGTGCGCCACCACGCCCGGCCTTATTTTCCTTATTAAAACTATATTTCTACCTTTGTTTAAAAGTCCAAATAAATTAAGATATGTGCATTTTTTGTATATAGATTTAACATCAAAAGAAATACAAAATTACCCGGGCGTGGTGGCGCACGCTTGTAATCCCAGCATTTGGGAGGCTGAGATCAGAGGACCCGGGTTCGCGGCCAGCCTCAGCTACCTAGTGAGGCACTCCGCAACTTAGTGAGACCTGGTTACAAAATAAAGAATAAAAAATAGGGCTGGGGGTATAGCTCGAAGGTAGAATGCCCCTGAGTTCAATCTCCAGTACCACAAAATAAAAAATTAAAAAAAAGAAATACAAAATTAAATATTGAGCCGGGCGTGGTGGCGCACGCTTGTAATCCCAGCATTCGGGAGGCTAAGACCGGAGGATCCGGGTTCGCGGCCAGCCTCAGCTACTTAGTGAGGCACTCCACAACTTAGTGAGACCAGGTTTCAAAATAAAGAATAAAAAATAGGACTGGGGGTATAGCTCGGAGGTAGAACGCCCCTGAGTTCAATCCCTAGTACCGCAAAAAAACAAAAAACAAAACAAAACAAAAAAATTAAATATTGAACTCTAGTTGATACTATAAATACTGAAGTATTTACAGAGACATTGCTGATGTATACCTTTTTTTAATTGATACTAGGAGGGATTGATCCCAGGGACGTTCTACCTCTAAAGCTACACCCCAAGTCCTTTTTTTGTCCAGGCCCTTTTTTATTTTCCATTTTGAGACTGGATCTCACTAAGTTCCTGAGGATGGCCTCAAACCTGCGATCCTCCTGTCTCAGCCTCTCAAATACTGGGATTACAGGAGTGCGCCACCGAACCTGGCTTGATGGATACCATTTATTTTGAAATGTATCAGATTTCAAGGATGTTACACTAAGCAAAAAAAAAAAGGCAATAATCTCAACAGGTTACACTATGATTCCATCTCAAAATCATAATATTACTAATTGACAGAAATTAGTAATGAAAGGGTTATCTATAAAAGATAATGGACCATCTTGTATATACGTTATACAAAGCTACATATGATACCAATTTGGATCCAACTACCCCCCCCACGCACACGCGCACGCACGCGCATACACACACACACACACATATAAAGGAATGAGTGCTTATTAAACTACTTAAGTATTAATGAATCTTCACTTTCCCAGTTTTGACAGTGTACTATAGTTACAAAGTCACCACCCTGATCATCTGAGTAAAGGGATATCTGAGACCCTCCTGTATTGTGTGTGTGTGTGTGTGTGTGTGTGTGTGTGTGTGTGTGTGTGCATGCACAAATTTCTGGGGATCTATAATTATTTCAAAATTACAGGCAAAAACTTTTAGATACAGTGATGGAAAAATATAAAGTTATATAGAAAGATTATCAACCAAATATAATACAGTGTCACTGGTGAATCTAATTTTTTCATAATAAACTGTTGGGGAAATGGAGGAGAGTATGGATAAAGGACACTGCCACTGAGCAGCGGATGGAGATGAAATGGTAGAGCATTTGTCTAGGATAGACAAGGGGCCTGGTCTGAGCCACAGTACCACAAACAAAGAGAGCACAGCAGAGACCTACAGATATAGGAGAGAAATAAACTAAATATAGAAAGTCAAAGATAAATCTTATACTAGCCCAGCAAAATACCTTGAACAGACCAATCTTCAAATAAAATATTACTAGTAGTGTTACTGTCTTTATTTCACCTTTCAAAACTTGACGTATCCTTCAAAGTCAAGTTCAAATACTACCTGTTCTTTTAAAGTTTCCTCTCAAATATTCAGATATTTAAATAGCTCAATTGTCATTTATTATACATTTTGGCTTTATCTCTTCTAGTACTTTTCTTCCCTTTTTTTGGGAGGTGGTACTCTAGGAATTGAACCCAGGGCATTCTTACCTGAGTTTACACCCCTGGCACTTATTTTATTTTTTGAAACAAGGTCTCACTAACGTACCAAGGCTGGCCTTAACCTGTGATCCTTCTGTCTCAGCTTCCCAAGTACTGGAACTACAGGCATGAACCACCACAGCTGGCTTTTTCTTCTGTTTTGAAGATAGGGTCTGGCTGTTACGCAGGCTGCACTGAAAGTTTTGGGCTCAAGCACCTCAACCGAAATTACAGGGGCAGACCACCAAGCTCAATTTTTCTGGTATATTTAAAAAAAAATAAAGCGGGTGTGGTGACATATGCCAGTAATCCCAGTACTTGGGAGGCTGAGACAGGAGGATCACAAGTTCACAGCCTCCTTCAGCTACTTACTAAGGCCCTACACAACTTATTGAGACTTACTTCAAGTTTCGAAAACAGAGAATAAAAAATAGGAAGCCGGGCGTGGTGGCGCACGCTTGTAATCCCAGCATTCGGGAGGCTGAGACTGGAGGATCCGGGTTCGTGGCCAGCCTCAGCTACCTAGTGAGGCACTCTGCAACTTAGTGAGACCCTGTTTCCAAATAAAGAATAAAAAATAGGGCTGGGGGTGTAGCTTGGAGGTAGAATGCCCCTGAGTTCAATCCCCAGTACTGAAAAAAAAAAAAAAAAGAATAAAAAATAGGGCTGGGGGTATAGCTCAGAGGTAGAATGCCCCTAGGTTCAATCCCAAGTACCACAATAAAATAAAAAATTACAAAAATAGTGCCAAGAGAAATTAAAGAATCTAAATAAATGAGGGAGATACACCATTTTGGGGAGTCAAAAGACAGTAATGTTATTATTTATCCCCATATTGGTATATAGATTCAACATAATTCCAATCAAAAGTCCAGTAAACATTTTTTGTACGAAATAGCATTCAAAAATGTGT
>PVLC010012009.1:17087-45730 GCA_004027655.1 Graphiurus murinus
TAATCCCAGCATTCGGGAGGCTGAGACCAGAGGATCCGGGTTCGCGGCCAGCCTCAGCTACCTAGTGAGGCACTCTGCAACTTAGTGAGACTCGGTTTCAAAATAAAGAATAAAAAATAGGGCTGGGGGTAAAGCTCGGAGGTAGAATGCCCCTGAGTTCAATCTCCAGTACCGCAAAAAAAAAAAAAAAAAAAAAAAATTTTGTTATTCACCCAACAAATTTGGTATATCTGTCGACGAATACTAATAATATTTGAAATACCTTTGAAAGATTAAATAAAATAAATGGGAAAGACTTTTAGTAAACCTCTAACTGATTTTTTTTTTGCAGTCCTAGAGACTGAACTGAGGGGCATTCTACCTCCCCCCTTCTCCCCACCTTCCCCCTACCCCCAGCCCTATTTTTTATTTTTATTTTGAAACAGGTTCTTGCTAGGCTGATGAGAGTCTCACTACTTACTGAGGCTGTTCTTAAACCTGCACTCTTCCTATCTCAGCCTCCCAAGTACCAGGATTATAAGCATGTGCCACCACACCCGGCATAAATAATGTGTGTGTGTGTGTGTGTGTGTGTGTGTGTGTGTGTGTGTGTCTCTCTCTCTCTCTCTCTCTCTCACTGGAGATTGAGCCCAGGGGCATTCTACCTCCAAGCTATACCTCCAGCCCCATTTTTTTATTCTTTATTTTGAAACAGGGTCTCACTAAGTTGCAGAGGGCCTCACTAAGTAGCTGAGGCTGGCCAAGAACCTGCAATCCTCCTGTCTCAGCCTTCCAAGTACTGGGATGACAAGTGTGCGCCACCATACCTGGACCTTAAATGATTTTTAAATACTTTTCCTAATCATTATTCCTGATTTTTATTGCCCTAAGGGAAAATTAAACAGTATAGTTATTCAAGAGGGTTTAGAAAGCACAAGTTATAAATGTTTGCATACCTGAAGATTGGCAAAATCCAGGGTGTGAAGATAGCACAAAATGTTCGGTCAAAGGCTTAATTTTCTGTTCGTCACTGCTCCCCTCACCCACAGAATTCGGGTCATCTTCTCCTATATCAGAAGAAGAAGTAGTAATGTCTGCTTGCTTCCTTTTAGTGCTTGTTCTTAGGGAGTTCCTCTTCTTCTCCTTGACACTGCCTGCCTTCTTTTTAGCTGGCGCTCTTTGTTTCTTCTTTTTATCATCTTCAGAACTTTCCTCGGTATCAGAAGATGAGCCACTATGTATTTTCTTGGTATTTCTCTTTGCATTTAAATTTCTTCTTTCCCTCAATTCTATTCTTTTCAGTCTCTTATCAGAGGAAGTACAACCATCTTCTTTCGTGGAGTATTTCTCAGTATCAGATGAGGAAAAATCTTGTATTTTCCTTGAATTCTTTTCAGGCAAGCTACATCTTTTCTTCTCTCTACCAGAGACTCTACTCTTACTCTTTTTATCTTCTGAAGAATCACAACTATCTGCTTTCCCTGGCAACTTCTTCACATAATCGGGTAATTCGTCCGGCTTTTTAGCCATTTTATCTTTTGACTTTTTACCTTTCTTTTCCCTGTCAATTATGTCATTCTTACTTTGTTTCATGCCCTTAGAAAAATGAATTTCTTCTCCCTCAGGTAACTTCTCAGTGCTGTCAGATGATGATTCATACTTTGGTTCCATCTTAATTACTTTCTTCTTCAAACCTGTAGTTTTCTTTTCTTTACCTTCAGTTCCCCTTTTGTTCTGCTTTTTGTCTTCTTCAGAGGATTCTTCACTCTGCTCTTTCTTGGCGAATTTCTCAGTAACAACAGACAGGCCACCCTGTACTTTTTTACATGTTTTGCTTTTCAGATACTTGTTCTTCTCTTTAGTTTCTGGGACTTTTTTGTCTTCCGAAGAATTTAAATTCTCCTCTTTCCCTGAAGAAGGCTTATCAGCACCTTCAGCGGAAACACTTGGCTGCTGCTTCTTCAAAAGTCGATCCTTGATGGTCTTGGCTTTCTCAACTGTGCCTTCTGCAGGAGAGAAAGTCTCTCTCTGTTTCCTTTCACAGTCATCAGATGATCCCTCCTGTGCAGCCTTCGAACTTTTCTGTCTTTGATTATCCATTCCTTTTTTGCGGTGTTTTTCATCTTCAGAAGAGTCATAGTCTTTTTTATTTGGAACTCTTTTTCTGTTTGTTCTGGTAGCACCAATTTTACTCATGCTTTTTATCTCTTTTTCTAATTCTGAGTCATAATTAGAAGACTCCGACTGGTTTTGGCGTTTCTTTTTAGAAATGACTGAGCTTTTAGCTGATTTGCCTTTTTTAATATCAAAATCTGAGCCAGAAGTAGAACTTTTTCGTTTCCTTTTTCCTTTATCATCTTTTCCCCTCTGAGTCTTTAAATTGTACACAGTCTTATGATTTGTATGAGTTTCATTAATATCAGAATCCGAAGAAGAACTGTGACTCATCCTGCCTACCTCTTTGAGGATTGCTAGCATATCATCAGAATCTGAGTTGTGATCCACAATGTCTGATGGCTTAGATTTAGGCAACTTATTAGGTTTAGGATTATCTATAGCACTGTCAGAAGAATTTCGTTTATCCTTCTTTCTCATTGGAACTGACAATTTCTGTTTCTCCTTAACTGTTTCATTACTTTCTTCATCTGAATTAGATGTTACAGGGTTGGTTTCTGTCTGTCGTCTCAAGGGTGTAGTCTTTACCCGTGGGGATCTTCGAAGATCAGATTCTTCTGAAGGTAATGGAACTTCATTTTCACCCACGTGCTCCTTAGCACTGTTTTCCTGTGCAGGTCCACATTTCTCTGACTTGGGACTCAAGCCAGAATTCTTAGAGCCATCTTTATCTTGTGGAACTTCCTGACAATCAGCACCTTTAACTGGGGAATTGGAAAGGGAAACAGGAGTGAGTTTAACATATAATTCTTTTGTTACCTTTGCTGTAGTTTTGGACTTAATACCTCCCCTGTTGTCTTTTGAAGGAGTGCTTAATTTTACGGAGGAACTCTCTAGTTCTTGCTCAGTTCCACTGTTGCCATCCCCCTGATAATTAGCTGAACTCTGAACTTCCATAGCAGTTTCAAGATTCCCAAAAATGTCCTCTGGAACTGAGGAAGGAACTGACACAATATCCATGTCTAAGTCTTCAGAAGTGTTAGTAGGTTCATACTGAGGCTCATCTTTTCTATCAGATTTCTTCTGTTCACTACTGTTGCTTTTATTTGCTCTTTGTTCCTCTGTTGAAACACTCTGTTCCACGGGCTCACTATCTACCTGTTTTCTTGATGGTTTAGCTTCCGGCTTTAAAGCATCCTTTCTTTCCAAAGCACAGGGCTTTTCTCCTTTTCGTACTTTTGTTTCAGACTTAGCATCTTTCTGCTCTTTGGTATTTTTCTCTTTGTTTACAGCATCCAAAGCTTGAATTTCTGAATTTAAGTCTTCTTCTAATGCAAGATGAGCCTTCTTGATATCGGCCAATACAGATTTAAAAGCCTTTAGCTGACGTAATTTCATAGCAGAATTGATTTCTGAATTATCTGTAGCCTGTTTCAAAAATTTAACATAACTAGAATTCATGTTGGCTGTGGTCTCAATCAATTTTTTTGCCTTCTTAATCATTTCTTTGGGCACAATTAGGTCTGAATATGAGTAGGTTACAGAACCAGAACACGAATCATCTAATTTCTTTTCTTCTCCATTGCAATTTGAACTATTCTTCTTCGGAGAAAATCTGGGTGCTTGATCACATACTTTACTACTCTTTTCAGCGTCAACTTTTATCTTCTTCTTATTTTGTTGCAACAACTGTTCTAAATTCTCAAATACGCTGTTGCATGCAGTGACCAAGTCCAATAAAGGCTCTGGGTGACAAATGTAGCAATACCACTGGTTGTTTTCATCCATTATTGTAGACAGCTCCTTTCGACCAAGATTACGGAGAATGCATTTCTTACAGAAGGCATTATGGCAAAAGTCACAACAAATCAAGTTCCCACCTTCTGCACACCATCTGAAATATTTTAAAGATTAAATATTATTCCCACCAGACTCCTTTTAATCCATTAGTAAAGCAATTTAAATTTTTCTGCTAGAAATTTTAACGGTAACTGAGATTATCTGCTTATTCTTTGTAACTTTAAAAGTAGACATAAATGTGAGGTTTTGTGGAAAAGAATAATCATTCACTAAAGATATCAATGACAACATTACAAAAGATGGATCTAATAAAAGACTATGAGGATTCCCCCCAAAAGCAGGCAACACTGAATGTTAGGTAATCTTGATTTACTACCTACCTACATTGTTCATCCATTCCATCTGAGTCACGGCTAATATCATCACTCATGTAATACTTAAAACAATTCTATTGAAAGAAAAGGAGAGGGGGAAATTTTATTTAAAATTCATAACATTCATAAAGTACAACATCTTAACTTTTTAAGTTGTTAAAATAGTAAATGATGGAGCTGGGCGTGGTGGCGCACGCTTGTAATCCCAGCATTTTGGGAGGCTGAGACCGGAGGATCCAGGTTCGCGGCCAGCCTCAGCTCTTAGTGAGGCACTCCGCAACTTAGTGAGACCCTGTTTCAAAATAAAGAATAAGCCGGGCGTGGTGGCGCACGTTTATAATCCCAGCATTCCGGAGGCCGGAAGACCCGGGTTCGCGGCCAGCCTCAGCTACCTAGTGAGGCACTCCACAACTTAGTGAGACTCGGTTTCAAAATAAAGAATAAAAAATAGGGCTGGGGGTAAAGCTTGGAGGTAAAATGCCCCTGAGTTCAACCCCCAGTACCAAAATAAATAAATAAATAATAAAAAATAGGGCTGGGGGTATAGCTCGGAGGTAGAATGCCCCTGAGTTCAATCCCCAGTATCGAAAAAAAAAAAAATAGGGCTGGGGATGTAGCTCGGAGGTAGAATGCCCCTGAGTTCAATCCCCAGTACCGAAAAAAAAAAAAAATAGTAAATGAAGCCAAGTGTGATGGCGCACACCAGTAATTCCAGTACTTGGGAGGCTGAGACCGGAGGATCACAGGTTCGCGGCCAGCCTCAGCAACTTAATGAGGCCTTCCGCGAGTTAGTGAGACCCTGTTTCAAAATAAAAGAATAAAATAGAGCTGAAGGTATAGCTCAGAGGCAGAACACCCCTGGTTCAATCCTCAGTACCACAAAAAAAAGTAAAAGAAATATGTACATTTCAGACAGCAAAAACACTGTACTAACAAATAATAGTTATTTTCAAGACAAAGGAGTATCTCAAGAAATTCTTATTTTGTGTATCTTTGTGTGTGGTACTGGGAACTAAACCCAGGAGTACTCCACCTCTGAGCTATACCCCTAATCCTAATTTTCTCCCACTGTACTAACAAATAATAGTTATTTTCAAGACAAAGGAGTATCTCAAGAAATTCTTATTTTGTGTATCTTTGTGTGTGGTACTGGGAACTTAGCCAGGAGTACTCCACCTCTGAGCTATACCCCTAATCCTAATTTTCTCCGGTATTGGGGATTGCACCCAGGGGCTTTATACCTCTGAGCTACACCCCCAGCCCTATTTTTTATTCTTTATTTTGAAACGAGGTATCACTAAGTAGCTGAGGCTGGCCACAAATTGTGATCCTCCTGTCTCAACCTCCCAAGTACTGGGAGTGTGCGCCACCACGCCTGGTTTCCTATTTTATTTTTAATTTTAAAACAGTCTCACTAAATTACCATGTGCTAGCCTCAAACCTATGCTCCTCATGTCTCAGCCTCAAACTTGTACTCTTCCTGTCTCTGCCTCCCAAGTACTGGGATTACAGGAGTGCAAGCAATTGTGCTTGGCTTAGAAATTAATTCTGGTTTGTTTGTGTGTTTGTTTTGGTGCTGGGGATTGAACCCAGGGCATACTACCTCTGAGCTATATCCCTAGCCCAATTTTTTAGTCTTTATTGTGAAACAGGGCCTCACTAAGTTGCAGAGGGCTTCACTAAGTAGCTGAGGCTGGCCGTGAACATGCAATCCTCCTGTCTCAGCCTCCCAGATACTAAGATTACAAGCATGTGCCACCACGCTCGGCAAGAAATTAATTATTGATATAGATTTTCCTATCATCAAACACCACTATTCCTTATATACAACTGCTTAAAGTAGTTTTTAGTAAAGCAATTTTATGGTCCCATATAACTAGCTACCAAAGCTCTACATAAAAATATATTAGGCAAGCCAGGCATGATAGGCTTGCCTAATATATTCCCAGGCCTTGGGAGGCTGAAATAGGAGGATCACAGACTGAAGGGCAGCCTCAGCAATTTAGCAAGAATAACCTTAGCAACTTACCAAGACACTGTTTCAAAACAAAAAAATAAAATAAAAATAAAAAGAGCTGGAAGTGTAACTTAGAGGCAGAATGTCCCTGGGTACAATCCCCAGTACTACAAAAAACAATGTATCAGATGTTGATGCTACTTAATAGCCTTAAATCACCATATATAAATAGCTACTATGTGTACAAGAAAATCCAGACTACCTTTAAATCTCAAATTATATACCATGCAAGGTAGGAGATATTATGAGAGAAATGACTAAGGTTCATTAATATCAAGTAAATCTAATACACAGCTACAACTAGTAAGAGGCAAAACTGTTACTCAAGTCCAAGTGTAGCTAACTTCAAATTCGTTTCCAGTGATACCAGGAAAAGGGAACGGTCCATGCCCACTGATGAAAACTACTGATTACTGAGATGGGCTAGGCTCAATCAACTGGCACTTGGAAAAAAAAGAAAGCATACATATAAAGAAAGAGAAAAGATGCAGGTTACAAATCCAGCAACATGAGATTTGGCAATCAAAATTTAAAACAAATGAAGGAGGCAAAGATAGGAGGATCTCAACTTCAAGGCCAGCATGGCCAACATAACAGAATCCTATCTCAAAATAAACTAAAAAGAGCTGTTGATGTATGTAGCTCAGTGGTAAAGTGCTTGCCCGGCATCTACTCTGGGTTTAATTCTCATTATAGTAAAAAAATAATAATAATACAACTAGACAGTACAATATGTACCCTAGATAGGTCTCTGGGTGAGCTGAATTCAAGGAAAGGAGGAAACAAATTACTAAAAGACAAAATGAGTGTCAATACTTTTAAGAAGGTCAAAACTTTCCAGGCATGGTAGCTTGGCATACACATGTAATCCCAGTAGTTGGGAGGCTGAGGCAGGAAGATTGCAGGTTTGCGGCCAGCCTCAGCAAATTAGTGAGGCCCACCACAATTTAGTGAAACCCTGTTTCAAAATAAATAAATCAAATAGAGCTGGAAGAGCTGGAGGTATAGCTCGGAGGTAGAATGCTCTTGAGTTCAATCCCCAATATCAGAAAGAAAAAGAAAAAGAAAAGGAAGGTGTGGTGGCACATGCCTGTATTCCCAGCTACTTGGGAGGCTGAGGCAGAGGATCACAACTTCTAAGCCTGAGAATTTAGTTAGACCCTGTCTCATAATAATTTTTTTTAAAGGGACAGCCAGGTGTGGTAGCACACATTTGTAAATCCCAGTACATGAGAGGCTAAGACAGGAGGATCACAGGTTCAAGGACAGCCTCAGCAGGTTGTGAGAGCCTCCTCAACCTAGTGAGATCTTGTTTCCAAATAAAAATAAAATAGGAAAAAATAAATAAATAAAAATAAAATAGGGATGGGAGTGTGGCTCGTAGGTACAATGCCTGATTCAATCGCCAGTAACATACACACACACACACAAATAGGCTGAGGCTGTAGCTAAGAGTTCAATCCCCAATATCACAATAAAAAATCTAGTTAGAACTCCAAAGAAGGCCAGGCGTGGTGGTGCACGCTTGTATTCCCAGCATTCGGGAGGCTGAGACCGGCGGATCCGGGTTCGCGGCCAGCCTCAGCTACCTAGTGAGGCACTCCGCAACTTAGTGAGACTCGGTTTCAAAATAAAGAATAAAAAAATAGGGCTGGGGGTGTAGCTCGGAGGTAGAATGCCCCTGAGTTCAATCCCCAGTACCGCAAAAAAAAAAAAAAAAAAAAAAACCCCAAAAAAAATATAGCTTTCCCTGCTTTTTTTTTTTTTTTCGGGGGGGGGGTGTTTACTGGAGATTGAACCCAGGAGTGTTCTACCTCTAAGATACACTCCCAGTCCTTTTTATTTTTTATCTTGAAAAAGGGTCTTGTTAAATTGTTGAAGCTAGTCTCGAACCTGTGATCTTCCTGTCTCAACCTCCCAAGTACTGAGATTACAGGCATATGCCACTACACTCAGATTCTTCTTGGGTTTTTAATGGGAAACAAACTAACTCAAGATTGATCTTAGAGCCGGGCGTGGTGGCGCACGCTTGTAATCCCAGCATTCGGGAAGCTGAGACGGGAGGATCTGGGTTCTCGGCCAGCCTCAGCTACCTAGTGAGGCACTCCACAACTTAGTGAGACTCGGTTTCCAAATAAAGAATAAAAAATAGGGCTGGGGGTGTAGCTCGGAGGTAGAATGCCCCTGAGTTCAATCCCCAGTACTGCAAAAAAAAAAAAAAAGATTGATCTTAGCATTAACATGAGTGAGGGAGCCCTAATCTTGACATTTATAGGCATTTTAAATGAACTCCACAGGGCAGGGCATGGTGGCGCAGAGCTGTAATCTCTACTTGGGAGGCTGAGACAGGAAGATTGCAGTTTCAAAGCCAGCCTCAGCAACTTAGCGAGGCTCTCAGCAACCTAATGAGACCTTGTTTTCTAAATAAGAAATAAAATCAAGCTAGGGGTATGCTTGGGGTGTACCAAAAAAAATTAACTCCACAGTAATACTAATAAAAGTGTACATAGACTGTTAAAACTCTTGTCAACATATACAAAACCTAAGCCGGGCGTGGTGGCGCACGCTTGTAATCCCAGCATTCAGGAGGCTGAGACCTGAGGATCCGGGTTCATGGCCAGCCTCAGCTACCTAGCACCTTAGTGAAACTCAGTTTCAAAATAAAGAATAAAAAATAGGGCTGGGGGTGTAGCTCGGAGGTAGAATGCCCCTGAGTTTAATCCTCAGTACCGCAAAAAAAACAAAAAAAAAAAAATAGGGCTGGGGTTCATTCCCCAGTAATACTCACATGCGTGTACACATGCGTGTACACACACGTGCATGCACACACAGACACACTGCTAGGAAGATATGACATGGTATTATGTACCTTACTTTTTCTTTCTTTCTTTTTTTTTTTTTTATGGTACTAAGGATTGAACTCAGGGCCATTCTACCTCTGAGCTATACCCCCAGCCCTGTTTTTTTTTATTCTTTATTTTGAAACAGGGTCTCACTAAGTTGTGGAGTGCCTCACTAGGTAGCTGAGACTGGCCTCGAACCCGATCCTCCTGTCTCAGCCTCCCGAATGCTGGGATTACAACCGTGCGCCACCACGCCTGGCCCCTACTTTTCTTAGTCTCTGTGCAACAGTTATTTGAGATTACTTGGAGACAGTAGAATTAAAAATGCCTGGGCATAGGTTAATTTAATGGTTTAATGGTTCATTTTATAGGATAAAATAAAATAGAGTTGGGGTTGTAGCTCAGATGTAGAATGCACTCCCCAGTACCACATACACACACAAAAAGATAAAGTTTTGTATTTTTTTTTGGCTCCTAATTTATTTTTTATGTTGACACATGGCCTCGATAAGTTGCTGAGGTTGTCCTAGAACTTGTGATCCTCCTATCTCAGCCTCCCAACTACTGAGATTATAGGCATGTGCCACTGTGCCCAGCTACCAGGCTAATTCTTATTCATATCTCAATTACCAGTTTACTTCACCTCCACTGGAAAAACCACCCAACCCAAGCCCTGATGACAAAAGCTTCATGTGAGCTCCATAATCACAGTGTCTCCTCTAGAATGGCCTTTTTCAGGTCTTTTAAACATCAGACCTCCCCACTATGTTGTAAGCCCTCCAACAGCAGAGACCTTATCAACAGATCATTACATACCTTACAAATAAGGACTTGCAGTGAAGGGTGTCTGTAAATGGAATCTTTTTGAAAATGATTGACCTGTTGTCCACAAGCTGTGCAGCTCACAATTCCATGAAGGCCATCTTCTAGGAAAAAGGAGTGATCATTATTCACACATTTACACCCAGAGAGAAAAATATATTTGCCTTACTCAGTATTTTGCAAACTTTATATTAGAAACGGAATACCTCATAACACTTGGGAAACTGGTATTTTGGACACAAGTTTAAATGGTTAATTTTATCGACTTTCTTAAACATCTTGGCAAATCCAAGCTACAAATCCCACGTTATTTCTCTTTACATATGTACACCCCATTTCTCACAACTTAACATAACATGAAGAGAATCCATGAAGTTGTAAACGAGGAGCAGTCGAGCTTGCCTGCAATCCAAGTACTTGGGAAGCTGAGACAAGAGGATCACAGGTTCAAGGCCAGCCTTACCAATTTAGCAAGATCTTCAGCAACTTAGCAAGACCCTGTTTCAAAATAAAAAATGAAAAGGGCTAGGAGTGTAATTCAGAGGTAGAATGCCCCGGGGTTCAATCCCCAGTACCAAAATCAGTTCTAAAAATAAAGTTCAAGAGCTCTTTTTTCATTTATTGCTTTACAAATAAATACAATATCAATTCTTAAGGAATGGAGAAGTGACATATGTGGAACAGATTCTTTTTCAACCTTATACTTAAGTTAGGCATGCCATGATGGTTTTTATTCTCAAAGTGGAATTGTATGCACAAATCCTATCTTAATAAAATACATGAAGCTGGGCGTGGTGGCACATGCTTGTAATCCCAGTACTTGGGAGGCTAAGACTGGAGGATCCAGGTTCACAGCCAACTCAGCTACTTGGTGAGGCACTCTACACTTAGTGAGACCCTGTTTCAAAATAAAGAATATAGCCGGACGTGGTGGTGCACGCTTGTAATCCCAGCATTTGGGAGGCTGAGACTGGAGGATCAGGGTTCATGGCCAGCCTCAGCTGCTTAGTGAGGCCCTCCGCAACTTAGTGAGACCCTGTTTCCAAATAAAGAATAAAAAATAGGACTGGGGTGTAGCTCGGAGGTAGAATGCCCCTGGATTCCATTTCCAGTACCGCAAAATAAATAAATAATATAATATAAAGAATACAAAATAGGGCTGGGGGTGTAACTCAGAGGTAGAATACTCCTGGGTTCAGCCCCTAGGACTGCAAAAAAAAAGTACATGGAAACTTCGTACTTTTATGACACTACCAATTTCCTGAGTCTTGCTTCCACACTACCCATAATCCCCATTTACCTGCCTTCTATGCCTAGTCTACTGTCCACTCCATCCCAATTCTTTGCAAAAGGATATCATAAGCATATCTATCTTAGCAGCAAAATATGAGAAGGGGGGGGGGAGAAATAGCCCCATTCAGTAGTATCCTCAGGTTGAAGATAATTTCAAGAAAAAAAATAAGAGAAAATCTCTCCTGCTGCATTCTTGTCCCAAGTTCTTCTGAGGTAGTGTTTCACAACCTGAGATAAACATCAGAATCATCCCAAGAATCTGTTTTAATACATACACTCAAAGCCGGGCATGGTGGCACACGCTTGTAATCTCAGTACTTGGAAAGCTGAGACAGGAGGATCACAGTTTCGAGGCCAGCCACAGTAACTTACTGAGGCCCTCTGCAACTTAGTAAGACCTTGTTTCAAATGAAACATAAAAAAATAGGGCTGGGGGTATAGCTCGGAGGTAAAATGCCCCTGGGCTCAATCCCCAGTACCATACCACAAAAAAAAAAAAAAAAAGAAAGAGACACTCAAGAAATTCATCTATAGTCCCAGCTACACATGAGCCTAGGAGTTCAAGGAAACACTGGGCAAGACAGTAAGACCTCATCTAAAAAAAAAAAAAAAAAAGAAAAAGAAAAACAGGCAGCCTCTCCCACCTCTAAAACACTGGACTCAAATCTCAGACATTTTTTACACATGATCCTGATGTACAGCAAAGACCTTGATCCAAATAAGGTGATAGGGTTATGATTCAAAACAGACCAGTGGAGACAACTGGGGAAAAATATCAACCACCTCTGTCTCCATCCATAAATAAAAGACAAATCATCACATACATTTCTACCTTTTAATTTTCTACTTTGTGTTTTTCATAGTTTTAAGATCTAAAGCACCATGAGCCTAAACATTATTCTGAGTATCTTTATTTGTAGAAGCAAAAGAAGTTTCAAGTATAAGGACCAGCCAGGTGTGGTGGCACACACCTGTAATCCCAGTACTTGGGAGACTAAAACAGAAGATCACAGGTTCAAAGCCAGCCATAGCAACTTAGGGAGACCCTGTTTCAAAATAAAAAATAAAATAGGGTTGGGAGTATAGCTCAGAGGTAGAATGCTCCTGGATTCAATTCCCAGTACCATGAAAAAAAAAAGTATAAGGATGACATCATACTTTTTAGAAAATAAGAGAATTTGAAGGCTTACTATATATGTTGCTAACATTTTATTTTAAATCACATTGTACTGCCAGGCATGGTGATGCATGCCTGTAATATCAGTACTTGGGAGGCTGAGACAGGAGGACCACAGGTTCGAGGCCACCCTCAGCAACCTTGTGAGGCCCTCCAAAACTTAGTGAGATCTTCTTTCAAAATAAAAAATAAAATAGGGCTGGGAGTATATAGCTCAGAGGTAGAATGCCTCTGGGTTCGATCCCTAATACCACCACCACCAAAAAAGAAATCACATTGTCCTTCATTGCTGTTTTCATTTTGGGTATTCATATTATTCTAGTATGTTTTAATAAAAACAAATATACAGCATACATTTTCATTATAAATAATGATTTCATTCAAGAAATCAAACATGATAAATGAAAACTACAGCTGAATATTCATTCAATGCTAAATATTATTAACTATCTTCTATGTATTTTTATATATATATATATCAAACAATAATTTTTTGAAAACTAGGTGATCCTTTGGAGAAATTCTCCAACATGTGCAAAAGAAATAGTATATGAAGACACCCACTGCAGCACTAATCAGAAAATTAGAAAGTAAAAAATAGAAATAACTTCATATTTTAGAAAAATAAATTTATTCATACTATAACAGAACTATATATAGTAGTAGATGTATAGTGGTAGTAAAGATATATAAATGTAGTAGATGTATATTTACTGACATCATATATAATTTCAAAAACAATGTAAGAAGTGTTCCCAAAGTAGATCTATAGCATACTATTTATATTTTTCAATGAAAAACGGTTTTGAATACATGTATAAAAATATAGAAAAACATGCATACACATGCACATGCATAAAATTTAAGATAATCATTACCTGTAGGGTGGGAGGAAGGGGAAATGGATGAGAGTAGGACTGAACCATTATTTTAGTTAAGTGAGATCTGAAGTAAATATGGTAAAATGTTGAAATGTTACTTTATGTACTTGTTTCTCTACACGTTTTAAATTTTTATACTTAGTTATAAAATATCTTAAAGATTATAACAGTATATAAGTAGAAAAGAGGTAGTTTCATTTCCAACTTCATCACATTTTAGTGGTTTTAAAAAGAGAACAAAATTATTTTGCTATGCAGAATATTTAGGTGCAACATAATTTTTAACAAACTGAGGAAATTATGTCAAAATAGACTGATTTTTGGGGGGGAGGGATTACTGGAGGACTGCACTCAGGAGCTTTATATCTCTGAACTACAGCTTCAGCCCTTTTTCTTTTTTATTTTGAAATAAAGTCTCACTAAGTTGCTGAGGCTGGCCTCAAACCAGCGATCCTCCTGTCCCAGCCTCCCAAGTAGTAGGATTACAGGCATGCACCACTATGCCCAGATCAGGCTATGATATTTTTTAAAAAACAGCAATTCTTGAAATGGTGGTCTCTTTAGCTATGTCATTGTGCTATAATTTTATTCCAAATCAATCAAAGATTATTTCATATAAAGTTTACATGCTTGATAATTTCCTATATTAGGCTTAGATTTTGAAACAAATTTTACTAAAAAGTTTGAATGCTAATCACAACAATTCAGCACCTCAGATCACTAGTTTATTCATATGTGTGTGTATATAAGAAAACCTAAAATTAAATTTCTTGTGTGATTTTTTTTTTTTTTTGGTACTAGGGATAGAGAACTCAGAGGCATTTCACCTCCAAGTTATATTCCCAACTCGATTTTATTTCTTACTTGAAAACAGAGTCTCACTAAGTTGTAGAAGGCCTCTCTAAGTTGCCGAGGCTGAACTCGAACCTGTGATTCTCCTGTTTCAGCTTCCCACATACTGGAATTACAAGCATGCGCTACCACGCCCAGCTCCCTGTGTGATTTCTGACAGCTTACAGATATAACAAATCATTAGGACAAAACTAAACATAAAATATTTAAGTGCTACTATATGCCTGTAAATACACATATTCCCTTAAGCATGACATAAAACACTCAATAAAATGTTCCAGAGACATTATCAGCTGCATTACCAGAGACCTACGACCAGCAGCATACCAAAGTGGCACTAGGAATACCCTCCCCAACAACAATAGTTCTTCTTTTATTCTGCTTTCAGATCTTGTCCACATTTCAGGCACTGACCGTTCTAGAATTCCTTTCCAAAAGACGCCATTTAAACATCGTCATACAATTCGGTATACACAGTTGTCTAAGCTAAAGGATCCATGATCAGAAGAAAGAAACTCTTGTTACTGACCCTTACCTTCATCACTTTCTACCTGCTGATTTTCTTAAGTTGTAAGAATAGTACCTCAGCTTTGAAGAGCTGTGTTGCTGCAATGGCAGTTTCCCTACTATAAACTAGATTCTCAGAAAATGTTCCTTATGCTCAAAGGGGATGCAGCACCTTTTGTGGACCAAAGACTAAACAACATTCCCTTGTTTTTCACTGACAACCTAAAAAATTATTTAATCTGAAACCTGATATTAATAAATACAGATATATTTTACTAGTTCCATTAAGATAATCATAGCATGGAAATAAAAATCTGCAGATTTTCCCCAGTATAAAAAATTTACTATAATTTCACCTTTATATAACATGGTCAATATAAAATGGATATACCTTTATTGCACCTCTATTTAGAAATTTAGTGTCATGCTCTATCCTTTGGATAAATTTAGATTTTGGCTTTGTTAATCTGCCCAAAATGTATATACAGGCACTACTTAGAAACCACACACAAACAAGTAGAACACACACTCCACTCTCAGAAATTTCTAAATGAATTCTCCTTACGCTAATGTTATATAGACGATTAGTCAATTTGACTGTATACATCTTCAAGGGTAGACAGACAAAGGGAGACGTGGCTAGATCTAGCACGTGGAGAGAAGTTTACCAGCTCTAGCTCCCTTTTGCTTCCAACTCACCTCGGCATTGCATAGTAGATCTCAAACTTTAGTGTACGGTAAGAACAAATTGAAACATATTAGTGACCTTGTCCCCAGAAATGCTAACCTGTCAGAAGTTAGGTTGAGGGATCTGCATTTTTAATACCCAGGCTAATACCTAACACAGATGTTCATCAGTCTATGTAAGAATATTCTGAATATATATATAAAGTTAGTTACCTGAAGGCCACAGGCAAAATTTTGGAATAAACCTGTAATTCTTTCTGCGTAAGAGGAAACACATGGTATTCTGGCATACAGGTATTGTGGAACTAAAATGTGGAGGAAGGAAATGCTAAGCTTCTTGAAATGACTTAATAGCCACTGAAGGCAAAGGTATTTTGATAAATGGTGTTTATTTAACCTTTTCTGCTTCAGAGCTCAAAGAGAAACAGAAGTTACTTTTAAGTAGTGCTTTTAATAAACAATGGGCAGAAAATGGAGGTATTTTTAGTAAGCACATAAATTTTCCAATATGGTCATAAACAGCAATTTAAACTCATGTTTCATTTTCACTTGTATTTACCTCCGCGTTTTTTGAGATTCTCAGTTTTCATTTTACTTCTGCTTCTAAATTCAGGCCCTTTAAAATCATCTTTGTCTTCATTCAGCACTGGCTCTGGTTGTACAATCACTGTACCTAGAATGATTTCATTTAAAAAACCATTACACATATTAAATGTGCAAGTGAAGTACAAGACTTCAGTTCAGATAAAGCCAACATTGCTGGTACATAGTTTCTTTCTTTCAAGATTTAAAAACTTGTATAAGGACCTCATGAGAGTAAATAAAATGGGGAAGCAATAAATATAAGGGCCAGGTGTCAATAATCAGATTACTTGTTGGAATATAGTTCATAAAAATAGGAGGGCGAGGTATTATGAACTAACCATAACAGAAATGTATGAATCAAATAGCCTCAGCCCAATTCTGAATTTTTATAGTGCCAATCACAAAAGCTGTTATGAATATTAACGTTCAAGCTAAGTTCCATAGAGAGTTTGTAAATAGTCAAGAGGAAGAAAGAGACAGTCTATTCTTTTTATAATAGGAATGAGAATTTTTTTAAAGTATTTTTCAGGGTTGTTTTAGTTTACTTTGGAGGTAGTGGAGGGGGAAAATGAAGTTCATTCAATCAAGGCTATATCTGTTCTACAGTATTTCCCAAATAGTATGTCAAAGCTTCACTCCCCTGCAAAATCCCTAAAGAGTTTTAAACTGAAGATTACTTACGATACTTAAGCTAAAGTGCTCTAACAATAAATTGTGGAATGAGCTCATCTGCTGGTGCCTACTGAACTATTTTAGAAAGAAAAGTCCTTCCTTAACTATAGAACGTTGTGGACTAAGGAGAACTTATCAACTTAAGTTTTCATTACATTCTCTCAAGAGCAAATAAAATGGGCATAATAAAAAGGGTCCAGATCTCAAACCTCACCTACACTGTTCTATTTAATAACTGGCCACTACTGACAACAATTAAAGTAAAGGGAGGTAGTTGTCAGCACTCCCTCTGAAACACAGATCTGTTATTCAACAAGCAGATTTTGGCAAGTTACAGCATCTGGTTATTAAATGAATTTCTGAGTTTCTGAAAAAGGGGGAGAGGACAGAGGATTTAAATTTTATAGACTCTGGTAAATTTAAATGATGCCCATCTCCCTCAAAAAAGTTATTTACAATAATAACTTCATGTATATACACTTAGAGAAGCCGCAGTATATGAAAATAAGTCAAGATTTAAAATTAACCAAAAAATAATTGAGCCCTTCTTTCCTAAAGAGTCTTCTCTAAATGGAACAAAGCAAAGTATCAAAGTGTAAAGTGTACCTGCTAGTTTTGGATTAAGGCAGACTGGGTTGAAATCATAGCTTCTCAATTTAAAACTAAAAAATGTCCTTGAACTCTGAATTTATTCCTTTATCTCTAACAACATAAACAATAACTACCTTACTGCATTGTTTTGAGGATTAAAAGAGTTCATGTGGATACCTACACATACTCAATACAGTATTTTGACAATAAAAATAACCACACAGATTTAACCTTATGAAACAGGTTTATTTGTTCTAGTATGACAGAATTAGGCTTCACTCAGGTTAGTAACGTCATATACTGATTTCTCCCACAGTACCAGTAAAAGAAAAGTTTCAATTCCTAATTCTTACACCAGAAGCACTCCCCATGACATTCACTAAGAATGTAAAAATTCAAAGTGAGTCACTGCCTTTGGGACTCAGACTCTCATGTTAGTTGCTTCTAACCTCAGCCATAAAAACCACTGCCTAAAACTGACATATATAATTTGGCAAGCCAAGTAAATCATCGGACCATCAATTCTTCTTCTGCCTCTTTTCTATCATTTGTTTTCCACATTTCCTTTTTGTTTTCTTTTTCTTTTTTGTGTGTGGTACTGGGGATTAAACCCAGGGGCATTCTACCTCTGGGCTATACCCCCAGCCCTATTTTAATATTGAAACAGTGTCTCACTAAGTTGCAGAGGGCCTCACTAAGTTGCTGAGGCTGGTCGCGAACCTGTGATCCTCCTGTCTCGGCCTCCCAAGTACTGGGATTACAGGCATGCGCCACCACACCCGGCTCACATGTCATTTTTCATTTCACAGTGTAGCTCCTAAACAAAGCCTGATACCTCCTCTACCCACCATATTCTTTAAATTTCCATAATTTTTAAAATGTATCACAAAAATATATAAAGAGTACAAGGTTTAATAAACACTGCTATAAAAGATGTGACTGAAAATAAATTTAAAAATTCTAAGAGACTATCACATATGATTTAACAGTGAAAAAAAACTAAAATTTTGACTCTTTCAAACACAGTCGAATTACCAAATCCCTTGTCATTCTCTCTTCATCCACTCTGCAATCACTTAAGCTATGAAAAGTCCAAGATTTTCATTTAGATCTAATAAATGAACTTTTACAGTTAGAACTATTAAGAGTTGAGGTATATATAACATTTTTTAAAAATATAATTTCATATAGTACATCTAAATCTATCTTAAATAATTAACTTTGGCTTTTAGCCTTAGGAAATTTAAGAAATGAGTAAGACAGGGGCTGGGGAGAGAGCTCAGCAGTAGGGTGCTGGCCTGCCATGTGTGAGGCCCCTGATTTGATACTTGATATCACTAAAAAAAAGAAGAATGCATTAAGACTAAACTAAATTGCAACACGTTTTAAGTTTTCAAGAACTGTCGTTACATTTTTACATAAAGCACATAAAAATTTACCAAATCAAAACTATTAAACTTTTAATCCTATCTCCACATTCAAGTATAGATTAGAAAATAAAGCTCCCCCCATTTTTTACAAACTCAATGGAAAAAATATTTGATTTTGTTCTTTTCAAAACTAATTGGCTATTCCAAATTTTAACATCAATAACACGCATTACCATTATCATACTAATACGCTTTCAGACCACTATCAATAAAATGCTAAACATGGTCTTTTACATACACCTAACAGCAACCACGTTCCAATTTTGTGATAATTACATTTTAAAATACATTTCAACTGTAATTTGATATGAAAAATTAATAAACATTACCTTTTGGCAAGCTTTGCATAGTAATGTCATTTTCTGAATTTTCATTAGAAGCATCTTCATTCACAGTTTCATCCAAAGGTTTTTCATCATCAGATTCTACATACTTTGTTACAATTGAAGGTTTCCTAGGAAAGGATTAAGTCAATAGAATTATGGGATTTCTGACCAATACAACAACACTCCAAGGACATAAGCAACATGTTTAGATTTTGCAATGGCTCTCAATCAGCGATATACAATAGAGCATACACCTCTGATATATATCACTGCAGACAATGAGTCAGTAAGATATGATAGGACCCGGGGGGCATGTGCATTCTTGTTTGTTTTTTTTTTTTTTTTTTTTTTTCCCTATGGTACTAGAGATGGAACCCAGGGGCATTCTACCTCTGGCTACACTCCCAACCCTGTTTTATTTTTTATTTGGAAACAGGGTCTCTAAGTTGATGAGAGCCTCACTAAGTTACTGAGGCTGTCCTCAAACATCTGATCTTCCTGTCTCAGCCTCCCACGTATTGGGATTACAGGTCTGGTGTACGCATTCTTTAAAAAACTTTACTATTTTTTGATCTTATAACTTACAACTAGAATGACTATCACCCATCCTAGACAATTTCACACAATCCTAAAATACCCATGTTGTCTCATACATTCAATAATTCTTTTTCTCCTTTCTTAAGCACATATTACCCAAAGAAATTAAATACATATATATACACAGATAAATACACATATGGATATATACACACATATATGTGGTTCTAGGGATTAAACCCAAAGGATATTTACAACTGAGCTACCACCAAAGCTCTTTTATTTTTTTATTTTAAAACACGGTCTTGCTAAATTACCACACAATGGTCTTGAACTTGCAATCCTCCAGTCTCAGCCTCCTAAATGCTGAGATTATAGGCATGCACCACTACGCCCAGCTTTAGAAATAAACTATACATTGCAAAAGTTATAATACATAATAAACATTTCTTTTGTGTGTGTGTGTGTGGTACTGGGGATAGAACCGAGAGGCATTCTACCTCTGGGCTACACCCCCAGCCCTATTTTTAATTTTTTTTTATTTTGAAACAGGGTCTTACTAAGTTGCATATGCTGAGGCTGGCCAAAAATCTATGATCTTCCTGTTTGAGCCTCCCAAGTATTGGGATTACAAATGTGTGCCACTGGAGCCAGGCGTGGTGGCGGACGCTTGTAATCCCAGCATTCGGGAAGCTGAGACCAGAGGATCCGGGTTCGCGGCTAGCCTCAGTGACCTAGTGAAGCTCTCTGCAACTTAGTGAGACCCTATTTCAAAATAAAGAATAGAAAATAGGGCTGGGGGGTGTAGCTCAGAGGTAGAATGCCCCTGAGTTCAATCCCCAGTACCGCAAAAAAAAAAAAAAAAAAAAAAAAAAAAAAAAAAAAAAAAAAAAAAAAAAAAAAAAAAAAAAAAAAAAAAAAAAAAAAAAAAAAAAAAAAAAAAAAAAAAAAAAATGTGTGCCACCACGCCCAGCTCATAATAAATTTTTCACTAAAAATTCCCTTCAAATTCAAAGTTGGAATGACTGTTGAAACTGGGAGATAGAAACAGGGAATTTATTATACTAAATTAGTCAATTTATGATGGAGATTTAAGCCAAGTGCAGTGGTGTACACCTGTAATACCAGTACTTGGGAGGCTAAGACAGGATGATCCCAGGTTCGAGGTCAGCCTCAGCAAAAAAAAAGTAAGACCCTGTTACAAAAATAAAATGGGATCAATCCCCTGAAACAAAAAATAAATAAATAAAAGAGTGGAGGCATAAAACAGTTAACTAAGATCCAGGCACTATGACACACACCTGTAATCCCAGTATTTGGGAGGCTAAGACAGGAAGATGACAGGTTTCAGACCAGCCTCAGCAACTAAGCAAGAATCTGAGCAATTTAGCCCGACCCTGATTCAAAATAAAATATAGCCAGGCATGGTGGCATATGCCTATAATCCCAACACTTGGGAGGCTTAGACAGAGGATCGAAGATTCAAGGACAGCCTCAATAACATAGCTAGGCTTTCAGCAACCTAGTGTGACCCTGATTCCAAAAAAGAATAAATGAAAAAAAAGGGCTAGGGTGTAGCTCAGAGATAGTGCCCCTGGGTTCATTTCCCAATGCCATAAATAAATAAATGCCAGGTATGGTGGCGCACGCTTGTAATCCCAGTACCTGGGAGGCTGAGACAGGAGGATCGCAGGTTCGCAGCCAGCCTCAGCTACCTAGTGAGGCACTCCTCAACTTAGTGAGACCCTGTTTCAAAATAAAGAATAAAAAATAGGGCTGGGGGTATAGCTCGGAGGTAGAATGCCCCCAAGTTCAATCCCCAGTACCACAAAAAAAAAAAAAAAGGAAAGAAAGAAAATAAGGAAGCCAGGTGGCCAGGCGTGGTAGCACACACTTGTAATCCCAGCATTTGGGAGGCTGAGATCAAATGATCCGGGTTCGAGGTCAGCCTCAGCTACTTAGTCAGGCCCTCTGCAACTTAGTGAGACCCTGTATCAAAATAAAGAATAAAAAATAGGGCTGGGGGGTGTAGCTCAGAGGTAAAATGTCCCTGGGTTCAATCCCCATTAACGCTAAATAAATAAATAAATAAATAATAAAAGAGATAGGAGTATAGCTCAGAGGGAGAATGCCCCTGAGTTCGATTCCCAATATCACCAAAAAAAGTTTACTTGGAACAATGGCGCTTGAAGTAAATTCAGAAATTATATTTTTAGAAACAGAAAATAATACAACCAGAAAAAGAAAATTTTTTTCCCTTCAACATCAACCAACCTCTTTGATCGTGATGATCCTGAAGATTTGGATTTTTCTGAAGACATAGTTCCCTAAACATGAGGAAAAAATACAAAGGTGAGTAAACTCTCAAAATCCCTATCATTTTGCTATATAACAAGATCTTGGATACATTGATAAAATGAGATAATTTACATGCCTAAAATACTTTTCTTTCTTTATTGTTCTTTCGCCCCCCCCCTTTGGTAGTACTGTGGATTGAACTCAGGGGCAATCTACCTCCTAGCTACACTCCCAGCCCTATTTTTATTTTTTATTGAGAAACAGAGTCTTACTAAGTTACTAAGGTCGGTCACAAACCTGTGATCCTCCTGTCTCAGCCTCCCAAATACTGGGATTACAGGCATGAGTCACCAAGCCTGGCCTAAAATACCTTTCTAAAAGCAACTTCAAAGCTGGGCGTGGTGGTGGCTTGCTTGTAATCCCAGTACTTGAGAGGCTGAGACAGGAGGATTGAAGGTTCAAAGGCAGCCTCAGCTACTTAGTGTGAACCTGTTTCAAAATAAAGAATAGTGCGGGGGGCGAGGGGGAGGCTGGCAGTGTGTGCCTGTAAACCCAGTACTTGGGGGCTGAGAGAGGAGGATCATAAGTTCAAGGATAGACTCAGAAACTTAGCAAGACTCTCAGGAACCAATCAAGACCCTGTTTCAAAAAAAAAAAAAAATAGGGCTGGGGTGTAGCTCAGAGGTACAATATGCATGGGTTCAATCCTCAGGACCCCTCCACCAAAAAAAAAAAAAAAAAAAAAGTAGATAATTCTCAGTAATACAGTGCAGACTTAGTATGCGCAGAGCCCTGGATTCAATTACTAAAGTCCCCCAAATAAACTAATTCTCATTTCTATTGTCAGGTTTCCTTGACTGAAGCTTAAATTTTGGTCATTTTTATTTCATTTTGTTTTAGTTTAGTTTAGTTTTGGTACTGGGGATTGAACCCAGAGCCTTTATCATGCAACCTACCACTTAGCTACACCTCAGCCCCAACTCAGTCTTGTTTTTTTTTTTTTTTTTTTTTTTTGCGGTACTGGGGATTGAACTCAGGGGCATTCTACCTCCGAGCTACACCCCCAGCCCTATTTTTTATTCTTTATTTTGAAACCGAGTCTCGCTAAGTTGCGGAGTGCCTCACTAAAGTAGCTGAGGCTGGCCGCGAACCCGGATCCTCCGGTCTCAGCCTCCCGAATGCTGGGATTACAAGTGTGCGCCACCACGCCCGGCTCCAACTCAGTCTTTTGATTTGTGGTACTGTGAATTAGACCCAGGGCCTCACACATCCTGGGCAAGCACTAAATCCTCAGCTCTGTGTTGTTTTACTCATTGCCATTGCAATGCTAAGGGGGTGCCAGGGGACACACTGGTACTCTGAACCTTGCCACATTCAACAAAGACAAAACAAAGGTGCAGAAGTAATCAGACACCAATATAGGGAGTTTTAAGGTTCTAAAAATTTGTCATTCTTCTCTATGCTAACATATGGCATAGAGTAACTACTATAACTTATTTAATGATGTTAAATTTGTCATCATTAGTATACTTGGTGTATCATAATGACAACAGATTCTTTTTTTTTTTGTACTGGGGATTGAACACAGGAGAATTCTACCTCTGAGCTATACTCCTAGCATTTTTTGAAACAGGGTTTCTAGGTTGCTGAGAGCCTCACTACTTGCTGAGTCTGTCCGTAAACCTGTGACTTTGTCTCAGCCTCCCAAGAACTGGGATTACAGGGGTATGCCACCATACCCAAATGGATTCAATTTTTTACATTATATGGAAAGATTCCTAAAACAATAGTGTAGGGCTGCATATCAGGTAAAGAAACCTCAGTATGGGATGCTATAGTAATACTTATGAGACTGTGAACACCAAGTTTTGATAAATCTATGAACCATGCAGCCATGCATTTTGTGCATTTATCTACCTCGATCACCACTGATACAATATAATGATGGTTAGATACCTGTCAACAAGCCTTAAGTTTTCTGACTTTAAACTGATGAAATGAAGCATAAAAGTGAGAAAAACAAGGAAAATGTTGTCACACTGGGCTAGGCAACTACCAAAATGAAGAACAGTAGTAGCCTTAAACACAGGTACATATTAACCAAAAGCAATATAATGACTTACACACTACTTGGTTACTAGTAATTAATAAATATTTTTAAAATGCTACAAATTATTTTTACCTCGTCCTTCGTATTTTCCATCATATCAGAGTTATTTCCAGAACCACTGATTTTGTCTAAAAAAGAAATAAAGATTATCTTATCAATATATTCTCAAAGAGACCACCAATACCTACAACTCCATGAACCATTTTCAAGCTACGAAGTATGACAGTATTGGTAATACTCATATTAAAATACACCTAAAAAAAGTATTCTAAGAGTCTCATTTGACACACTAACCACTTCTTTTTTAAATGTGTGTGGGGGGAGGTGGGGGATAATGGGGATTGAACCAAGAAGCATTCTACCTCTGAGGTATACCCTTAAGCCCTATTTAATTTTTATTTTTATTGTTTTTTTGTTTTTGTTTTTGTTTTTTTTGCAGTACTGGGAATTGAACTCAGGGGCATTCTACCTCCGAGCTATACCCCCAGCCCTATTTTTTATTCTTTATTTTGAAACCGAGTCTCACTAAGTTGCGGAGTGCCTCACTAGGTCACTGAGGCTGGCCGCGATCCCGAATCCTCTGGTCTCAGCCTCCTAAATGCTGGGATTACAAGCATGCGCCACCACGCCTGGCTTTTTTTATTGTATTTTTTTATGATTGATTGAGGTGCTGAGGATTGAACTCAGAGGCATTCTACCTCCAAGCTACACCCCCAGTCTGATTTTATTTCTTATTTTGAACAGGGTCTCACCAAGTAGCTGAGGCTGGCCCTGAACTTGCAATCCTCCAGTCTCAGCCTCCCAAGGACTAGGATTACAAGCTTGTGCCACCACACCTGGCTTTTATTTTTATTGTGAAACAGGGTCTTGCTAGGTTGATGAGAGTCTCACTAACTGCTGAGGCTGTCCTTGAACCTGCAATCCTCCTGTTTCAGCCTCCCAATTACTAGGATTATAGGCATGTGCTCTACCATACCTGGCTTAACCACTTCTTTTTTTTTTTTTTTTTTTTTTTTTTTGCGGTACTGGGGATTGAACTCAGGGGCATTCTACCTCCGAGCTACACCCCCAGCCCTATTTTTTATTCTTTATTTTGAAACCGGGTCTCACTAAGTTGCGGAGTGCCTCACTAGGTAGCTGAGGCTAGCCGCGAACCCGGATCCTCCGGTCTCAGCCTCCCGAATGCTGGGATTACAAGCGTGCGCCACCACGCCCGGCTTGTTGGCTTAACCACTTCTTAAAAAGCAATAAATTAGATGGATATGGTGGTACACACTTGTAATCCCAGTACTAGGAAGGCTGAGACAGGAAGATGCCAAGTTCAGGAGAGCCTCAGCAAGTAGTAAGACTCTCATTAACCTAGAAAGACTTTGTTTCAAAATAAAAATAGGGAGCTGGGCATGGTGGTGCACGCTTGTAATCCCAGCATTCGGGAGGCTGAGACCGGAGGATCTGGGTTCGAGGCCAGCCTCAGCTACCTAGTGAGGCACTCTGCAACTTAGTGAGACTCGGTTTCAAAATAAAAAGAATAAAAAATAGGGCTGGGGGTATAGCTCAGAGGTAGAATGCCCCTGAGTTCAATCCCCAGTACCGCAAAAAGAAAAAAAATAATAAATAAATAAATGAATAAATAAAAATAGGACTGTGGGTGTAGCTTGGAAATAAAATGCCTCTGGGTTCAATCCTGAGTGCCCCCCCAAAAAAGTATTAAATTTCACTGGGCGTGGTGGCACACACTTGTAATCCCAGTACTTAGGAGGCTGAGAAAGGAGGATCGCAGGTTCATGGCCAGCCTCAGCTATGTACTTAGAATGTCCCTGGGTTCAATCCCCAGTACCGGAAAAAAAAAAAAAGGCATTAAATTTCTTAAACAAGTACTCTGCTTTTTGGGGAGTGGAGGGGTTTGTTCGGTGTTTGTTTGTTTGTTTGTTTGTTTATACTGGGGATAGATCCCAGGGCTATTCTACCTCCAAGCTATATCCCCAGCCCTTTTAATTTTTTTGTTTTTGAAACAGGTTCTTGCTAGACTGCTAAGAGTTTAAGCTGATGAGGCTGGTCTTCCCAAGTACTGGGATTACAGGTGTGTGCCACCACAC
Source organism: Graphiurus murinus (assembly GCA_004027655.1). NCBI lineage: Eukaryota > Metazoa > Chordata > Mammalia > Rodentia > Gliridae > Graphiurus > Graphiurus murinus. Next base: position 43,080 of record PVLC010012009.1, read on the forward strand.
CCAGCAAGCACACAGTTATCGAAACATTTCCTATTGTAATTTTCAAAGGTATTTCCTACGGAAAGAAAATTTAAGCTCCATCTTACACTAAAAATAAAAAAAAAAACTAATAATAATTGCATTTCATCTCACCATAAAATACTGGAAAAATAAAAGCAAACTAAACCTACAGCAACAGAAAGAATAAAGAGCAGAGTAGAAATTATGATAAAACTAATAAAGAGAGCCGGGCGTGGTGGCGCACGCTTGTAATCCCAGCATTCGGGAGGCTGAGACCGGAGGATCTGGGTTCTCGGCCAGCCTCAGCTACCTAGTGAGGCACTCCGCAACTTAGTGAGACTCGGTTTCAAAATAAAGAATAAAAAAATAGGGCTGGGGGTGTAGCTCGGAGGTAGAATGCCCCTGAGTTCAATCCCCAGTACCGCAAAAAAAAAAAAAAAAAAAACTAATAAAGAATAGAAAAGCACTAAGAATAAAAGTGAATGAAATGAAATGCTAGTTCCTTGAAAAGATAGAACAAACCTCAGGCTAGAACTGACCAGAAAAAAAGTAAAAAGACTGCAGTTACCACAATCAGAAACAGAAAAAAATAAAATATTTTTTTTTCTTCTTGGTACTAAGGATTGAACCCAGGGGCATTCTAATTCTAGCCTCGAGCTACATCCACAGCCCCTTTTATTTTTTGTTTTGAAACAGGGTCTCCTTAGGTCCCACTAGGTTGCTGAGAGCCTTGCTAAATTACTGAGGCTATCCTTCAACCTGCAATCTTCCCATCTCAGCCTCCTAAGTACTGGGACTGCAGGCATGCACCACTATGCCTGGCAAATAAAGGGAATACTATGAGCAAGTGTACATTAAAAAGTTAGATAATTAGCTGGGCATGGTAATCCTAGTACTTGGGAGGCTAAGACAGGAGGATTGCAGGTTTGCGGCAATCTCAGCTACTTAATGAGGACCTTCACAACTTCCTGAGACCCTGTTTCAAAATAAAGAATATAAAATAGGGCTGGGGATGTAGCTCAGAGGTAGAATGCCCCTGGGTTCAATTCCCAGTACCACAGGGAAAAAAAAGATAATTAGCCAAGTGTGGTAGCACATGCCTATAATCCCAGCACCTCGGAGGCTGAAACAAGAGGACTATAGGTTCATGGCCAGCCACTGCAATTTAGTGAAACCCTCAGCAACTCAGCAAAACCTTGTTTCAAAATAAAAAGGGTTGGGCATGTAGCTAAGAAATAGAATGCCCCTGAGTTCAATCCCCAGTGCCAAAAAATAAAATTAGATAATGTACATGAAATGGACAAACTTCAGCCGGGCGTGGTGGCACACGCTTGTAATCCCAGCATTCAGAGGCTGAAGCCGGAGGATCCAGGTTCGAGGCCAGCCTCAGCTACCTAGTGAGGCACTCCGCAACTTAGTGAGACTCGGTTTCAAAATAAAGAATAAAAAAAATGGGGCTGGGGGTGGTGGCGCACGCTTGTAATCCCAGCATTTGGGAGGCTGAGATCAGAGGATCGGGGTTCGCGGCCAGCCTCAGCTACCTAGTGAGGCACTCCGCAACTTAGTGAGACTCAGTTTCAAAATAAAGAATAAAAAAAAATAGGCCTGGGAGTGTAGTTCGGAGGTAGAATGTCCCTGAGTTCCATCCCCAGTACTGCAAAAGAAATAAAAAATAAAAATAAAATAAAATAAAATATAGGGCTGGGGGTATAGCTCAGAGGTAGAACACCCCTGAGTTCAATCCCCAGTACCGCGCAAAAAAAAAAAAAAAAAGAAATGGACAAACTCCTAAACATAATACTGAAAATGATTGAAGAAAAAAAAAAGCAATAAAGAGATTAACTTCATTATCAAAAAACTACACACAAAGAAAATCAAAAAGTCCAGATGATTTAATTACTCAATTATACTGAACATTTAAGAGAATAAATAGCAATTCTTCATGAACTATTCCAAAAAGTAGAGAGAAAATACTTCCAAACTCATTTTACAAGACTAGTATTACCCTCATGCCAGAATCAGACTAAATAATCACAAAAAGCCAGGCTCAATAGCACATGCCTGTAATCCCCTTACTTGGAAGGCCGAGACAGGAGGATCACAGGTTTGAGGACAGCTTCAGCAACTCAGCAAGACTCTCAGCCAATAGTGAGACCCTGTTTAAAAATAAAAGAATAGGGCTGGGGGTGTAGCTCAGTGCTACAGCCCTGGGTTCAATCTCTAATACCAAAAAAAAAATAGAGCAAATGAAGGCCAAGGATGTAGTTCAGCCTGGATAACCTAGCAAGAACCTGTCTCAAACTAAAAATGAAGCTAGGCATGGTGGTGCAACACCCATAATCCTAGTACTTTGGAGGCTCAGACAGGAGGATCACAGGTTGGAGGCCAGCCTGAGTTACTGAGCCAGATGCTGTTTCCACATTTAAAAAAAATATTAAATAAAATATGGCTAGGGTAAGCCGGGCGTGGTGGCGCACGCTTGTAATCCCAGCATTCGGGAGGCTGAGACCGGAGGATCCGGGTTCGCGGCCAGCCTCAGCTACCTAGTGAGGCACTCCGCAACTTAGTGAGACTCGGTTTCAAAATAAAGAATAAAAAATAGGGCTGGGGGTGTAGCTCGGAGGTAGAATGCCCCTGAGTTCAATCCCCAG